>OZ010609.1:19502245-19509745 GCA_963932145.1 Acanthosepion lycidas | reverse complement strand
AGGTAGAACCAATAAAGAAAAACTCGAACACAGGTATAGAATAACACATATATATTACAAACAGGAATATATACAGAGAAGTAGAAGTGTTAGTACAAACAATCAGGTTTAGTAGAGAGAACAATGTAGTCTCGACCAAGTATCACTATTCCAATGTCTTGCAGTAATTGTCTGAACGCGACTCTGTTTTGCACTGCCTCTGACTCGACTCTTGACTCGACTCGAACTACTAACTAACCATTGAACTACTGACTCTTTTCCTACTCCTGGGGGGCACTATTTATTAAGTATGGAATAGTCCATTATTATTATCATTATGGGTAAGATCCCATAACAGAACTGAACCCTTCATTTCGTCCACCGGGGTAGATTGAGCTAGTTCCGCGTGCCATGCCTCTTCCGAATGTCTCAGTTATTTCCCTTTTAATTCAACTCTCCAAGTTTTTGTTCACCACTGCAGTAGGCAGGTATTGAACTCACGACTCTTTGGGTCAAATCACTGCCTCTCCCCAACCAACGATTGTATCCAATGGGACATGTGATCTTGGAATAAAGAGCAGTACTAAAAATAAAAAGTAGACGAGATATCCCTAAACAGTCGGCCCTTGTTTCCACAGAGTATTTGTTCGAAGGAAGAGGATGCTCTATTGTCATTTACATCTCACCAATGGAAAAAGAAGGGAATGAAGGTGGTCCGCTGCAATTCTCATCGAATAGCGAGTCTTAACCATGGTTGGTTAGAACTGGTGAACATCTTGTGACAAGAAGTGTAGAAATTGACAGTTTTTATATATATATTTACTCCTCATAATAATTTTACAATCAACCCTAACTTGAGTGCTACTTGAGCCTTAGATTGGGTGAAATTCTTTTTGTTTTAAATTGATGTTACACCTGTACAAGCCTCGGGAGCCACTAGAGGTAGAAGGTTGCAGAGTAAGAGGCAAATTTCAGGCGGATATGTATGGAAGATAACGGTTAACCCTAGACTTGAACACGTTAGTATCATCTAGGAAGTCCGTTTCCTCAGAACAGACTACTGTCTACTTAGAAACTGCTCGGACTCATCTCACGAATACCGTAACCCCTTAGGATATTAGGGCAATCATGTCTACTGCAGCTATAGCAGTAAACTTGAGTAAGTTAAGATTATGGTGGCCGAGAAACATCATCCTGGTTTCACAAATAGCGGTTCGTTGAAAAGAAACTGCTGTAGTGGATCCTTCATCTAACTAATTGAATATAAAAGGAATTAAGGTGATTCGCTACAAAGTGTTTGGCATGGCGAGTCTACTGTTGTTGTTTTGTTTTGTTTTTAGTATGGTGTATCGTAAGTGATATTATGGTTAAAAAGTCACTTGTTTCACTTGATGGGTTTTAAATGGTGAACATTTTGTGACAGGAAATATAGAAATTGACAATTTTTTATATATATTTATTCCTCATAATAACCTTACAATCTCACGCAATAACAATCTACCTTGAGTGCCTCTTGAGCTTTGTATCGGCTGAACTTTTTTTGATGTTGTTTTTAACTGATGTTCCACCTGTACAAGGTCCGGAGCCACTCGAGGTAGAGTGTTACAAAGTAAGGGGCACAGTTTAAACGGTTATGAAATCTGGAATATTTTACGTTTTATCAACACAAGGCGCCAATCTTACAATTTCAAAGACTGCGTCTGCTGCTGCTGCTGCTGCGTCCAGAATCCATAATAATAATGAGGCTCCATTATTTAAACTTTCTTCTCTCTCCATTTTAATCTCCCCTTTCCATGTCCTTATAATTCTCTCTCTTTATTATCATGCACTGCTTTAATCTCTATCGTGTTTCTAGAAATTCCAGAAATATATTTCTGGAAGAAATATATTTTCCATCTATTAATATTCAGATCTGTTAATCTCAGATTAAAATACCCCTGATTAATTTGTTGTAAATGGAAATAAGTTAATGAAAAAGAAAGAAAGAAAGAAAGAACGTCTATAAGAAAGAAAGAAAATGAATAAAGAAAGAAAGAAAGAAAGAAAGAAAGAAAGAAAATGAATAACGATAATAAAAAAGAAAAATGAAAGATAAGTAAATAAATACAATGTGTAAGAAAGAAAGAAAGAAAGAAAGAAAGAAAGAAAGAAAGAAAGAAAGAAAGAAAGAAAGAAAGAAAGAAAATTAATAACGATAATAAGAAAAAAAATGAAGGATAAGTAAAGACAATGTGTAAGAAAGAAAGAAAGAAAGAAAGAAAGAAAGATACAAAGAAAGAAACA
This sequence comes from Acanthosepion lycidas, assembly GCA_963932145.1. Classification (NCBI taxonomy): domain Eukaryota; kingdom Metazoa; phylum Mollusca; class Cephalopoda; order Sepiida; family Sepiidae; genus Acanthosepion; species Acanthosepion lycidas. The sequence goes on along the minus strand of OZ010609.1, from coordinate 19,507,483 downwards.
AAGAAAAAATCAAACAATCAAAGAAAGAAAGAAAGAAAGAATGAAAGAAAGAATCAAACAATCAAAGAAAGAAAGAAAGAAGTCAAAATGTAAAGATGAAAAAGAAAGAAAATTAAAAAAAATGATCTTGATGGTCGAAATATAACAAAAGTATGTATTTTAAACGACGCGGAAAGTAAACGAATAAAAAGAATTTATGAAATAATTTAATGAGTCAAACGATAAATAAAACCTGAAATATTTTTCATTTTATCGACTCAAGGCGTCATTTATTCGATTTCAAAGATTGCGTCTGCTGCTGCTGCTGCTGCTACTGCGGCTAGAATTCATAAGAATAATTGAGGCTCCATTATTTAAACTTTCTTCTTTTCTCTCGATTTTAATCTCATTTTCTTATCTCTCTTTCTCTTTCTTATCATTCACTACGTTAATCTCTATCCTGTTTCTAGAAATTCTTTCTTCCAGAAATACATTTCTGGAAAAAATATATTTCCCATCTATTAATCTTCAGATCTGCTAATCTCAGATTAAAATACCCCTGATTGAGTTGTTATAAGTAATATCCATTTTAGGAAGCCAATTGTAATGACTAATGTACCAATCTCATTTCTTGATTATATTAGAACAGCCGATTAAAATTGGTTATTTTAAATTTATTTTAAGTTAAACGCAAAGGGCAGTAGACTGGTGAGAAACATACTTTTTTTTTTACAATGACGTTTACCCTGTACAAGGCCTGAGAGGCCCTTGAGGTAGAGGGTTACTGACTAAGAGGTACAGTTTACGCAGATATGTAGGGAAGATAACGGTTAACCTTAGGTTAATGAACATGTTAAGATTGTAGTGATTGGGAAAACATCTTCGAGGAAGTCAGTTCCACAGAGCAGACTACTTCCTGTTTTAGAAACTGCAAAGACTCATCTCATGAGCGCTTAGGATCATAGGAAAACCATGTCTATTGCAGCTATAGCAGTAGACTTGTGTCGGTTAAGATTGTAGTGATTGGGCAAACATCCTCTTGGTTGGCGGGGAGAAGCTGCTCGATTGGAATTTTTACAATGTTCATCCTGTACAAGGCCTGAGAGGCCCTTGAGGTAGAAGGTTACTGAGTAAGAGGGACAGTTTATGTGGATAGGTGGAGGAGTTAACGATTGATCCTAGACTTGATCAGGTTAAGATTGTAGTGATTGGGGAAGCATCCCCTTGGGAGTCCTCACACAGTGTAAAGCTAAATATTATTATGTTAAAAATCGCTACACAATTACAATTCTGTTATCTTGACATATCTTTTTTCAAAAGTCCTTATAAACACTCTGAAGATGGCTCATGAGAGCCGAAAGCTTAGATCAAGGAACAGCTCAGTAAAAAATATTCAAATGTTGGACAATTTTTGTCTTTATTTTCATCCGAAATTAAAGCAAACATACGAAGTTTAGAACGGCTCATGATCAAACATATTAGACATTCGTTGTCTGTTATATTTAACAATATATGTTTAAATAATAATTGCTGCCCCAATACACTAAATATCTATCTATCTATCTATCTATATATATATATATATATATATATATATATAGCCAAACCTAGAGGGCCAGACAAACCTACCAAGGTTTCACCTAAGTGGATTGTCAGGGAAAGCTTGCTAAAGAGGTAAAGAAAGCTGCATATTTATAAGCAAAAACAAAAGACCACGACCACGTGACCAAACAAAAAAAGCCAAAAAAAAAACAACACAACAATTGGGAAGCTGGAGAAGAAATTTATTCGAAACTGTTTAAAAGGGAGGGGGTGATTTAGAGACAACCACAGGTAAAAACGGTTAAACAACTATATAATCAGGGGAAAGTGGGGCCTAATCCAATAACCAAGATCTTTTATGTCTGCATTTGTTTCAAATCTCTGTTTTGGCATTTAATAAATCCTTAGGTTCCTTATATAAAGCTATGGCTAATTTTTCCTCTATACATAGCTTACAGAATTTTTGACCTGCTTTATATTTAGAACATCTTTTTAATATTTCCTATTTGAGGATTGCGTCTTTGTTATTTTCCTTTTCCTATTTTTTTGTTTAAATTTACATACATAGCTAGATAAAGTGGTACTATGCTTGGTTTTTGCATTGTTAAAACTACTCGTATGATTATAATATCTTTTTTTAAATACGTCCTGAGTAGCTCCTATATATATATATATATATATATATATATATATATATATATGAAGAAATATAGTTTTAATGTGTGCTATTAGGTTGGTGCAAAAATAATGACGTAATAATGTCGTTTTTTTACGTATTTTTAACGTCAAAAAACGACATTATTACGTCATTATTTTTGCACCAACCTAATATATTTATGGGATAAAGTGCTCAATATCAGAGATAGAGCGTATGTAAATATAAAAGTGAACATTGAAGTCAACACTCAGAGGTAACAGGCTGTTTCATGCTAAAGGCAATCGTCAGGCCGCCTGACGATTGTCTCTAGCATTAAACAGCCTGTCGCCTCTGAGTGTCGACTTCAATGTCAATGTATATATATATACTAGCAGTAGAGCCCGGCGTTGCCCGGGGATGTAACAGTAAGAGATAGATCAAGTATCGACCATCATAACGAGTAAAAAATAAAATTGACAAAGATTATTGTTTAAGGTTGACGGACACGCATGTCTTAATTAGTTTTTTTTTTTAGTTTTTTTACGAATTGGTCAAACCCAAACTCAAACAAAAACATTGTTTTCAATCGTTATGAGTCTACCGATTGAACAGAATTTTATTATAAACAATTGTCTTGTAAATGGAATTTTTAAAGCATTCTGAATGTAAAATAAAGAAAAAAGTGTGCAAGACAATAAGAAACACTACCTGCCAAAAAAAAAGTTTTGTTGAAATCGGTTGAAAAATGTAGGAAATCCGATCCCATATATAAACGAACACACACACACACAAACAAACAACCTGGGTTTTATAATAAGTATAACTCGATATGAGTTGTCCCCCTTTCATTCTCGCGATGCCTCTTAATCGTGTTTTCAAAAACAATTGTGTTTTTCCAATTTTTGGCACTGTCAGAACAACCGCAAGGTAATTTTACGTAGTCCTGTGAAGTTTTGTTGAAATCGGTTGAAAAATGTAGGAAATCCGATCCAATATAGAAACGAAACAGACACACACACACACAACCTGGGTTTTATAATAAGTATGATATATATATATATATATATATATATATATATATATATGTATGTGTGTGTGTGTGTGTGTGTGTGTGTGTGTGTGTGTGTGTGTGGTAAATGCAGTATTGAATGTTGATGGCAGAGTTCTTGTGGTGAATGGACAAAGTGTAATGAATGAATGGGCCTTGATTATGATTAACTAGGACTAGGATAGATAATGAAGACCAGCCTCTCCCCATTGCCCTAATTAAATTCTAATATTTTAATTTTACAATACCTTATAGAGTTTATAAGTAAATATAATAAATATACAATTTAAAAATATATATATATATAAATATAAATATAAGAAATTAAAATTAAATTAAAAAATATAAATATAAAAAATAATATGAATCTCGATGTAGTTTGCATGGAGCATTGCTGCCATATATGGTCTGGAGCCCCTTCTGTTTGTCCTTGATAAAATCCAGAGATGGATATGCAATGTAACTGGCCCTGATCTGGCATCTCGTCTGCAATCTCTCTCTCACAGACATGCCGTCGCCTCCCTCTTTTTTTACAAATACTTTCACGGTAACTGCTCCGATGAGCTGCTTTCGCTGGTTCCCAGACTTCATGAATTTAAGCGTTCAACTAGGCTGGCATCTCGCTCTCACCCTTTCACTGTCGAAACTGTTAAATGTAGCCGACTCTTCTACTCCAATAGCTTCATGTCTCGCACTTCTCGTCTGTGGAACTCCCTCCCCTTTTTTCAGTTTCCCTGATAGCTATAATCTCCAACTATTCAAATGTAATGTCAATCGACGTCTCCAGATGCCTTGATCTATCCCCTATCCTTCTCTTCATCCTTTCCTCTATCACTTCTATTTGCTCTAGCTCTAACTCTCTGTAACCCCTTGCGTGCTAGTAGCTTCCCGCGTTGCTTGGGGTGAAACGCTTAGCAAAAAAAGTTTAAAAAATAAGAAAATAAATGAAAAAATAAATAAAAATGCCGGTTGAATTGTAGTGCAACCCCCAAAAACTAGACTGTAATGACATGTCCGTATAAAAGGAAGTCAGTAGCAACAGACAGAAATTTTAAACCCCGACCTAATCTTAACCGATTTTCACTTTGCCACATAAAAATATACTTGTATCTTCATTCGTCAAAAAAGCCAACACCTCTTAAAACTAGGATGGCCAGCTCCTTTGACATCGTTATTTCCATTACGCCGTGAAGCAGCCATCTCTAAGCTGCCCGGCCCGTTTAGGATCAAAGTGCAGTATCTGTGCTTTGTGATCGTCCGGGCTGGCTTCTGTCGAACTCTCTAATGCAGAGAGGAACTCGGAGGAGGCTTTGCCGAAGGGCAAGGTTTCCTTCGGGGAGGTAGACAGGACCTGAACCCGTCAAGGCGGGTTCAAAGGTCATATTTTTGGCCGAGCCTACGGGCTCGCGGGCTACCCACATTAAACCGGCCTTGTGCCACATTTAATCCTCGTGGGTGGATTAATAAATACTAAGCAGCCATCTCTAATATATTCAATATTCAAGTCAGTAATAACAAGTCTGAAAAGAAATTCACAAATATTAGTATACATACTGAAAGAAAGGGATTATATATATATAAATTATGTGTGTGTGTGTATAGATAGATAGATAAATAGATAGATAGGGGACATAAACACAAGTATTATTGCTTGTGAGAAATGTTTCAATGCATTTACCCTATAAATAGCCTAGGTGTCAAAAACGACACGTCGGCCATTCAAGGTAAAACCTCAAATCTCAGCTATTCCACTGAATATTTTTTAAAGAATTAAGTCTGTTAAGCATCTTTGCTAAAATTCAATAATGGTCCATAAGCCTCAGCATCGAACTAAAACTAATTATGCCATAGTAATTTGTTGACAATTTGAAGGTGTCGAAAACGACACCTCGGCCATCCTAGTGTTAATAAACATTTTGAATTCTCATTCCCCCACCAACTTAAAATATATAATATTATTTGGTTTATCAATAGAATAAATCAATTTTTTCGAAACTTATTCTGCATCACTTGAAAATTATAAATTTAAATT
>OZ010609.1:19358198-19499545 GCA_963932145.1 Acanthosepion lycidas | reverse complement strand
GAAAAAAGGGATATTTATTATTAATATATATATATATATATATATATATATATATATATATATATATATATAACATAACGGTATATAATTTTATATATCAACAAACAGTATTTAGAAAAATAGTATGACAAATTGGAAAAACATGTTTCTGATGGGTTTTATCTGATGAAATCTTAACGGATGAAACAAATCACAAAAGTCATCACAATTTGTCATACTATTTTCTCAATATATATATATATATGTGTGTGTGTGTGTGTGTGTGTGTGTGTGTGTGTGTGTGTTGGATAGCGGCTTGGATTGTGGAATCGGAGAGCCGAGTTCGAATTCCAGTCGAATTCATTACATTCACTTACGTGCTAATACCCTTGGGAAAGGTGTGAATCCTCTTCTTCTTTTCCCAGCTATGGGTAAAAAGCAGGACAGACTGGGTTCTATAGCCTTGGATGGCAACTGGTCTAGTAGAAGAACAACTCTGAATTCAAAACCTGCGGAGGGTCGTTTGGGGATCTTGTGGCACATAGTGCACCAGGTCTCTGTATTCGGCCCTTCAAAAAGTGTGGATGGTTCTGCACGAAACCTTCACCACTATAATCAAATCTCATGTGCTGTTTTCGGGCTGTCGGTTTCCTGAAAACTGATCTGCTTGACCCTCATACGTCGAATTCGACGGCAGAGTATATATATATATATATATATATATATATATATATATATATATATATATATATATATATATATATAATGAAATGGAATAAGTCCCACAATTATTTTAATATATTTTCTGTTTATACGTTATTTCTATAGATACAAATATTTAAGTAAATGCTCTGTTTATGATAAACAGTGTTAACAAGATTTACCGGCCTGAATATCCGAGAAATTTCATAGAAAATATTCGTCCTCCGACAGAAATCAACATGTGTTCCCCGACAGGAACCGTCATATAGCTTGACGTGCTATAACATTTAGCTACAGAGAAAGCGACTGGTTTGCAAAGTTAAGTTACTGTTTTTAAACAACAAATTTCCCATGATTTCTCTCGAACGCTCATATCTGCTCGAAGCCTATCTTAACGTAATGACATTCAAAACTTATTAAATGAACTAAATCCAACAATTATTTTAATATATTTTCAGTTTATAGTTCATTTTTATAGATAAAACTATTTAAGTAAATGTTCTGTTTATAATAAACAGTATTAACAACATTTACCGGCCTGAATCTCCGATAAATTTCATAGAAAATATGTGTCCTCTAGCTGGAATCGAACCTGTAACCGTTATATCGCCTGATGTCTTATACCATTTAGGAAGACACATTTTCTTGGACCTACATACATCAGATTGTCTTTAAAAAAAATGGCGACAGAAGAATTATCGTTGAACTGTTAGAAGGTAAGCTTAAATATTAATGCAATACTTAAATGCAGTGATCAATTTAGAGGTCTTCTGTAGTTTATTGTTGCCTATTTCATACGGCAGTAGTATGCCTCGTAAAAAGAAATCTTCGCCAACAGTGGACTAGATTGCAATCAGAAGAGCCAAGGCTGCAGCGTGGAAAAGAAAATCCCCTGCAAATGAAAACCCAGATCAAACAGCAGCTAGAGACCTTTCAATGCTGAGAATATGCAAAGACTTAAGGACTCTCAAACTCCTGAAGAAGCCGAAGGCCCAATCAAGAGCCCTCCGTAGGAACTAGCTTAAACGCCGTCCTATAGGTGATTTTGAGAAGATAGCCTCGTTTCCATGTTTCTTATCATCTGGATTAGATCACTAAAGTGTTTAAATTTATGTTCAGTTGATTATGCCTAGGAACGGAAATAGAACTTTTTGCAATTGTTTTAGTTAATTTGTGGGATGCGCTGTTCATGCCGAATACAATCGGTATGTTGCGTCTGTGTGTTTCGGGGCAAGGCATATAGGTCGGTGGAGTAATGGATAGCAGCTCGGATTGTAGATTCGGAGACCCACGATCGAACTGCAGTCGAATCCATTACATTCACTTACGTGCTAATAACCTTGGGAAAGGTATAAATCCTCTTCTCCCCCCCAGCTATGGGTAAATAGCAGGACAGACTGGGTTCTCTAGACTTGGATGGCAAGTGATCTACCGCAGAAAAAAAATGGCAACCTGCGGGAAAAAATTTTACCACATCAGATCGAAAGATACATGATCGCCTAAGCGTGTATCACACATGGCACATAACTGACTTAAAGGAGACACGGTGGAGTAATTGATAGCGGCTTGGATTGAGGAATCGGTGAGCGGAGTTCGAATCCCAGTCAAATCCATTACATTCACTTACGTATTAATACCCTTGGGAAAGGTATAAATCCTCTTCTTCTCCCCCAGCTATGGGTAAATAGCAGGACAGACTGGGTCTCTAGACTTGGATGGCAACTGGTCTACTGCAGAAAGAAATGGCAACCTACTACAGGAAAAAATCTACCTCGTCAGACATATATCGAAAGATACATGATCGCCTAAGCACGTATCACGCATAGCACATAACAGACTGACATATAGTGTGACAGTTTTAGGATGGTATTCTATTCATCTAGTCCCGGTTTTGTTTTCATTTATTAACAAGTTCTTTACTGTTTTGTTGAATTTACTGTCTATTAGTTGTTTTTTTTTGGGGGGGGGGTTCGTAAGTGATATGGTTGTTGTTATGTTACCTACTCGCGGGGAGTAGTATGCACTCAACTGCCTCATGGGTAATAGCCATCGGTATCCATAGTCTTTGTGACTTCATATATAAATGAATCACTTCAGTCATAATCATTTAAGAGAGATTCATTTTTCCATGTAGTTGTTGGTGTCCATGATCAGCTTCGTGATCAATAATGGAGGCTATTCGAATTGCTTCGGAGCTGGGATGATTATTTTTAGTCCGGTTTCATTGATGAACTGGATGCAAATAGGTATCAGTTTTTGCAAATTTTGGAAACCCAGTCTTTAAAAGGAAACAAAGTATAAAACGTTACACTTTTTTTTAAATCGGTTTCAACCCAATCAAGGCAATAAAGCCACTAAGACACAAGGGATAAAAAAGTGGAAGAATTAGGAACAGAAACATTAATAATGAGCAGGAAGAGAAAAGAGTAATCACGAGGACAGTAGACAGCGATTGATATTGCATTTCAATTTTTGCAGATTAAAGTTGGCTGGAAACATGGAGCCGGAAGGGAGTTCCACAAGCAAGGCAGTAAAGCCACTACGACACAAGGGGTTACTGGATGTGGAAGAATTAGGAACAGAAATATTAATAATGAGTAGGAAGAGGAAAGAGTAATCAGGAGGACAGTTGAGAGCGATTGACATTGCATTTCCATTTTTGAAGATTAAAGTTGGCTAGAAAGCATGAAGCCGGAAGTGAGTTCAACAAGCAAGGCAGTAAAGCCACTAAGACTCAAGGGTTTACAAGTTATGGGAAAATTAGAAACAGAAACATTAATAATGGGCGGGAAGAGGAAAGAGTAATCAGGAGTACTGTAGATTGACATTGCATTTCCATTTTTGCAGATTAAAGTTGGCTGGAAAGCATGAAGCCTGAAATTATTTCCACTAGTGAGAGAATCAAATAAAGAAACTGTTAGCATAGAATTTATGCCTACATCTAGCCAGCTCAACTATAAATTGATGAGATCTTGACGCCAGTTTAGTACTGAGCTTAAATTCATAAAGTTTAGGTACCACAGCGAAGAGCAATATTTATTCTGCATTATGTAGTTGTTGGTGTCCATGATGACTTTCCCTATCAATAATGGAGGCTATTCAAATAGATTCGGAGCTGGGATGATTATGTTTTGGTCCGGTTTCATTGATGAAGTGGATGCAAATAGGTATCAGTTTTTGTAAATTTTGATCCCGGTGGAGTAATCGATAAACCAGAAATAGGAAAGCCGAGTTGGAATTCCAGTTGAGTTCATTATATTCATTACACTTACGTGCAAATACTCTTGGGAAAGCTATGAATCCATCTCTACCCCCAACTATGGGTATAATAGCAGAACAAACATCCCTTTACCATATGGGGTTATGATTATTTTTTTATCCATAGATACGTTTTTTTTAGTGCCAGGGGGTATATCCTGGGTGGTGGTGTGTTTTCGTTATTGATGAGAGTGGCTGATATGATACATTGCATAAAAGCGTTTTCAAAGGCACTGTGGTTAAATCTATGTTTTTGGTTAAAGTGAGTAGGGTACCTTTTTTTTTAAATTTCAATGTCTTGTCTCCGTCTTACTGATATAGCTCCAGAGATGTTGTAAATACGCTTCCGATTACCAATCTTCTTCTATCTGCTGTGGCGGAAAAGATTGTGTAGCTTACGTTTTAGGGGAATTATTTGTCTGTTGTTTATGTATAAAATAGTTTATCTCGAGCTTCCGACTCTGGAGTTGGATAAAATGTTTCGTTTTGCCGAGAGATGCAGTTTGTTTTTTGTTTTTTTTATAAATAAAGAAATGTGTACTAAACTGTTACGTGATATCTGTCCTCCTGTATGGCAGCGAGTGTGTGCTGGACAATCTCCTCAGAGATGAAGAAGGGACTTGAAGCAACAGAAATGTGATTCTACAGAAAGATGCTGAGAATACCATAGACCAAACTTGCGATTAGCAACGAGGATTTGGAGAAAATTAAAACAAAAAGGAATGAGGCGGTTGAGGTTTTCGGGGTGGGGGATGTAATGACGGAAGGTTTGGAAAATTTGATACTCACAGGACAAATTGAGGGGAAAAGGGAACAGATGAAAGTAGTACGTAACATATTTGTTGGGTTGAGTAAATCGATGATAGAACAGAGTTTGGGAGAAATAGCAAGAGAAAAATTATTAAGAGCTAAAAGGGACGGGAATATGATCAAGAACAAATAGGAAATATCAAGAGATAAAAAAGAATGAGAAAGAATTAGATAGATAGATAGATAGATAGATAGATAGATAGATATGAACAGACTGAGATAGATAGATAGATAGATAGATAGATAGATAGATAGATAGATAGATAGATAGATAGATAGATAGATATGAACAGACTGAGATAGATAGATAGATAGATAGATAGATAGATAGATAGATAGATAGATAGATAGATAGATAGATAGATAGATAGATAGATAAAGAGAGAGTGAGAGAGATGGTGTCATGGATCCTTACCAATAACTACAGAATTAACTCTTCCTAACACTATGTATACTACGCCTCTCAAGAGTTAGGAACGATTCGAGTCGAGCCGATAGTAGTTCACTCCAAACCAGACTGACAGTCATACTAACACCTTCCACATCTTGTATTATTATTTCGTGTAATATACCTTCGTTATTTCTACTCTTGTGTTCGTCTTGTTCTTTCTTGGTCCTAACCTGGACCATAACAGATAGATAGATAGATAGATAGATAGATAGATAGATAGATAGATAGATAGATAGATATGAAATGAAATGACTGAGATAGATAGATAGATAGATAGATAGATAGATAGATAGATACGAACAGACTTAGATAAATAGATAGGAACAGACTGAGATAGATAGCTGTGTCGTTGCGAGAAACATCATACATTTGTCAACAGATCGTGTAAGATTTATTTTCCTTTGAAATCGCAACATTTCCCCTTTCCACTTCGATATTGACATCTCTGCGATATTAAAACGCATAAATACATATTATTGACTTATCTATTTTAACTTTTATAAGTTGGTCCATTTGTTTGTACATCGGTGCCCTCAATATCTATGGGAAACACCTCTTCTTGTGATATATATATATATATATATATATATATATATATGTTCAATATATATATATATATATATTGAATAATCAATTCACCACAAGCAAGGCGATAATGCCACTAAGATGCAAGGGGCTAATGGGAGTAAAAAAGAATGAGGAGACTTTAGAAGGAACCGGAAACACAATCTTAAACAGGAAACAAAGTATAAACCTCTACACTTTTTTTTAATCGGTATCACCCCAATCAAGGCAATAAAGCCACTAAGACACATGGAATTACAGAATGGAAGAATTAGAACAGAAACATTAATGAGCGGGAAGAGAAAAGTGTAATCAGGACAATAGTAGATAGCGAATGACATTGCATTTAAATTTTTGCAGAATAATGTTGGCTTGAAAGCATGGAACCGGAACAAGGCAATAAAGCCACTAAGACAAGTGGCTACATAGTGTGGAAGGATGAGAAACAGAAATATTAATAATGAGCGGGAAGAAGAAAGCATAATCCATGGAACAGTAGTTAGCGATTGATATTGAATTTAAATATTTGAAGATTAAACTTGGCAGGAAAGCATGGAGCCGGAAGGGAGTTCTACAAGCAAGGCTGTAAAGCCACTAAGACACAAAAAGTTACAGGGTGTAGAAAAATCAAGAACAGAAACTTTAGTAGTGAGTAGAAAGAGAAAAGTTTAATCAGGAGAACAGTAGATAGCGATTGACATTGCATTTAAACTATTGCAGATTAAAGTTGGCTGGAAAACATGGAGCAGGAAGGAATTTCCACGAGCAAGAGGAACGGGTAAAAAAACTATTAGCGTAAAATTTACGGTTACATCTAGCTAACTCAACTGTAAATTAATGAGATCTCGACGCCTGTTTAGTACCGCGCTTAAATTCATAAAGTGTAGGTACCACAGCGAAGAGCGATATTTATTCTGCATTATGTACAGAAATTGTCGAGAAAATCTCAAATCCCAAAAATCTAGAGACAGTTCCGGACGAGGAAAAGAAGTAGAAGTACTTAAATTGCGAAATTAGATACCTTTTCACTACGTAAAGTGACCGTGAAATAACTTGCATTAAGTAAAATATAAAAATAGAAAGGAAAAAAAAAACACTTCCCTTATAACTACTTCAGCGATCACGTGGTAATAAAATCACGTGGCCCCTGTAACTATAAAAATTTAATAAAACGGAACCATTTTTAGTTAGTAAAAAACAACAACCCAAGTAAATACATTGTTTTTCTCCCGCCTGAACAGTTAAATTCTCCACAAAATGTGGCACAAGGCCAAAATGGTGAAAGAGGAAATTAGGATGGTCATCTGTCTTAATATCAAACTTGACTAGCCACAATCACTGACCAAAACATACCACAATATGCCTTACACCAATATGCAAGATTACTTACCATTCTTACAACATCCACCGTAATACCTCTTTGTCTCTATAAAGTCATAAATAGCCCCCATATTTACAATTCTTGTCTATGGAGAATATTCAAACATTTAACACCCAACGTATATTTACAAATACTATAGGGAAGAGCTCATCGGAACAATTACCATGAAAGTATTTATAGAAAAGACACAAATACAACCTTTTCAAAAGAGTGGAGAGGAGTGTGAAGCGAGCGGTAGGTGATTCACGCCTCTCCCGGGTCTTTTATATTAAACTTTTGCTCATTGTTATTCAGCTTACTTGACTCAGTGTGGTACAAAGGCAAAAGATGAAGCATACGACAATATTTTTTTTTAAATGACGTATCCCTTGAAAGGGTAATCGAACATGACACCACACAGATTCCGTTTCTCTATTATATGTGAATTGCTACAATAATGTTTTTTTTTCTTTTTCCCCATATTCTTTCACACTCAGTAATCCCTTGCGTCTTAGTGTCTTTATTGCCTTGCTTGCAGTGAAATGATTAAAAAATAACGCTGTCTAATAGGAACGCGCATTTGAGTAGATATCTCCATTTTCTAAATTAATATCTACTGGCCTAGAGATCAAAAGTCTTTCTTGAATAAAAATGCACACATCTATTATATACATATATGTATATATAGATAGATAGATGTATTTCTGCTTATAGATAGATAGATAGATAGATAGATAGATAGATAGATAGATATAGACAGACAGACAGACACTACTGGCCTAGAAATCAAAAGTTATATATATATATATATATATATATATATATATATATATATATATATATATATAAAGAAATATAGTCTTAAGGTGTGCTATATTTATGGGATAAAGTGCTCAATATCAGAGATAGAGCGTGTGAATAAATATAAAAGTGAACATAGAAGTCAACACTAATAGACGACAGTCTGTTTCGTGCTATATGCAATCGTCAGGACACGTGGTCAATCTTGCGCAACTGCCCTTAGAAAAAGCACTTAATTCTTCGATTAGGTGAAATGGCAGTGTAGACTGGACTCTCTAGATTCAGTTGGCAACCAGCTTAAAATGGAAAATATGATATATGCATTTACATTATTTACATTATTCGGACTGTTATCCATATCTTCATTGCCATATTCACAACCTTTCGGCCGTTGTACGCTCCGGCCTTTTTCAGGTGACTGGAACTTCGAACCGAACTCTTTCTTTCGTCCACCGGGGTGATTGTTCTAGTTCTACGTACCACGCATCTTCTGGATGTCCCCGTTATTTCCCTTTAACTCAACTCTAGAAGTTTTTGGTTCACCACCGCTGTGGCCCGGTATTGAACTCACATCTCTTTGCCGAAACGTTGTGAATATGGCAATGAAGATGAAGATAACAGCGCGAATAATGTAAATAATGCAAGTAATCATAAAAGCTCCTCTGAAAGATCCAATCACATGAAGAAGGCCGGAGCGTACAACGGCCGGATCTTTATGATTATGGCAATGAAGATGAGGATAACAGTCTGATGAGGAATAATGTAAATAATGCAAGTAATCATAATACCGCATCTCAGTGATATAGACAGATATTATATATGCATCTATATATCAAACTTCGTTTTCTCCTATGTGCCGGGTCCATTCAGCACGTTATCGATCATGACTCTCTACAATTTTCTGCCCTTTGTAGCTAATTATATATATATATATATATATATATATATATATATATATATATATATATATACATTAAGAAATGGACAAAGTCCGACAATTTATTTATTAAAGACATTTTTATGTTTAACGTTCTTTTTATAGATACAAGTATTTAAGTAAATGCTCTGTTTATAATAAACAGTATAAACTTCAGTCTTCCATGAATCTAATATAAGCAGTAAATTCGACCTTGCCAATTTACTTAAATACTTGTATCTATAAAAAGAACGTTAAACATAAAAATGTCTTTAATAATTATATATATATATATATATATATATATATATATATATATATATATATATATATATATATATATATATATACGAGATTCATGGAAGATTGAAGTTTATAAGCAGTAAATTCGACCTTTCCAACCGAACGATCCTTTGTGTCCGAGCGGTTAGGCACGTCAAGGTAAATGACGGTTCCGTATAGGATGCAGGTTCGAATCCTGTCCAAGGACGAATGTTTTCTATGACAATTTCTCGGACATTCAGGCCGGTAAATGTTATTTAATACTGTTTATTATAAACAGAGCATTTACTTAAATACTTGTATCTATAAAAAGAACGTTAAACATAAAAATGTCTTATATATATATATTGTTATCACTCGTAAACCTTGTTCCGCCATCCATTTACTCAATCTCACTAAATATATTATGCATTGTTTTCCTCTGTCTTTTTTCCTTTAATCTGCCCTGGGAGTATCAAATTTTCCAACCCCTCTTTCCTTATTATGCGCCCTAGAAATTTTAACTGTCTCTTTCTTATGTTAAGTAGTAAGCATTCGTTTTGTTTCTATTTCCTCTAAGAATTCACTTTGGCTCACATGTTCAGTCCATGTTATTCTCAGCATCCTTCTGTAGAACCTCGTTTCTTTTTCTTCAAATCTCTTCTTCATCTGAGATGAAATTGTTCAGAATTCACCGCCATATTGGAAAACTGTTATTACGTATCAGTTCAGAACGTTTTTTCTTCGTTTCTAACGAAATTTTCCTGTTTCTTCATACTTTACTTAGCTTTCTGAAGGCAATTTCGCTATACAATGCACCTTAGGACTTCAATGTCGCACTTTCCATTCTCTGCTAAAACACTTCCCAGATGTTTAAACTGATGTACTTATTTGATTTTGGTATCTACAATTTGTAATTTGTATGATAGGCTGTTCCTTTAGCTAGCAAACATAGATTATATGGATTCTGTCTTTTTGCAATTGGTGCTTAGTCTTTTCTTCTTGCTTTCCTTCACTGCCTTCTATGGGAGTCCTTGCAGTTTACTTTCTGTGGATGCTATGAATACTGTCATTTGCATATCTTAGGATTGTGACCGCCAATAATGAATCCTGGTAGGACTTCTAGTTCTCTCAGAATAGCCTCACTGTATAGTTTGAATAAGTCCGGTGAGAAGAGACATCCTTGTCTTACACCCCTTTCTCTTTTTGTATATCTACTGAAATTATTTTCTATCTGTATACCAGTATAGGTTCCTGATTATTCTAATATCCTTCTCAAATATGTCACGGTTAGCCAGCAGTTCCAACAGTTAAATGTCTAAACTATCAGCGATATACAATTGTTTTCTCAGATCAGTCAGTCTGTTATGTACCATACGTGATGGACTGCCCTGTGGAACCAACTCCCTAGATTACTGTTGTGACCAAGTAACATGGTTAAAGATATAACACAACAAGTGTTGCAGATATATCATATATTTAACAGTAAGTACAACAGAAGAGTAATACACGATTAGTGAGTGTGTGTCGGTTGACCCAGCGTTCGATCTATTCGACTGTTATATTTACCAGCCTCCTCACGAGGTAGGATATAGCACAAGGCCGGGTTTAATGTGGGACAAACCCGAGCCCGTAGGCTCGGCCAAAAATTCCCCATAGACCCCATATAAAACGAGGTCGTGTAGCTGTTTCCCGAGACGAGACTCTGCCCTTCGACATAGCCCCGTCTGGAGATCCTTTCTGCCCGGAGGCAGAGAGTTTGACAAGCATAGTGCGAATAGATCTGTTCGACTGTTATATTTAAAAGCCCCACCCCGAGGGATGTATGCGGCACAAGGCCGAGTTTACCGTGGGTTCTCCGATTACGTGGACTGGGCCAAAAATATTCCCTTAGAACCCAAATAAACGGGTTCAGGGCCTGTCTACCTCCCCGAACGAAACTTTGCCCTTCGGCAAAGCCTCGTCCGGGTTGCTCTTTCCTCAAGGTAGGGAGTTCGACAGTACGAACAATCTGGGTGACTGTTATATTTAACAGACCCCTCCCACGAGGGTAGTATATGGCACAAGGCCGAGTTTACCGTGGGTTCTCCGCGCCTGTAAGCTCGGCCAAAAATATTCCCTTAGAACCCGCATAAACGGGTTCAAGGCCTGTCTACCTCCCCGGACGAAACTTTGCCCTTCAGTATAGGTTCGTCCAGGTTCCTCTCTGATCAAGGCATAGAGTTCGACAGAAATGAACTATCAGGGCGATTGTTCCCCGAGGCTTTCTCTCCTACTAGTAGACGGAAGAGTCCGACATAGACTCTTTAGAGTGAGGACACCACAACAATTGTTTCCCCGATGACTACAATCTCGACCTGTTCAAGTCCATAGTTAACCGTTATCTTCCCCTCCTATCCGCATAAACTTCATCTTAAAGTAACCCTCTAGCTAGAATGGCCGAGGGCCTTGTACATGGTAGAAGTCACTTTAAAATTACACTTTAACACACTAGCTTTCTATTCTGTATTCTAAAAAAGATAGAATAAGTTTTCAGTTCCATCAAGTCGGTAGTATAACGACTATCAACGTGGAAGTTAGAATCGACGAACCGAGTTCGAATCCCGCTCTCGCCTGTTACGTTTGCTTTTCTCAATAATGCGTGAATGTTCGGGTAGTTTAATGGTTAGCAAATCGGAATGAGGTCTCTGAAAATCGAAGTTCGAATTCAAGTCGGGTGCTTTATATTCACATACGTTCAAATACCCTTGGGAAAGCTCTGAACTCCTCCTGCCAAAACCTTTCTATTTTGATTTATTTATTTACTGAACTCATATGCTGCTAGTTTAGGTTCTAGATTATTAAATCTTTTTAATGTACATCTTCCCAAATATGTTACGGTTAGCAGTTCCAACAGTTAAATGTCTGAACTATCAGCGATATACAACTGTTTTCTCAGATCAATTATTAAAAAAGGCTTCGAACGAACGAACCCTGTGTCTTGGAGAGGAATGGTCTTCATCGGATATCGCAGACTGGATCCAAAGAATCACACGCCAAGAGCTTTGTCAGATAACAGAAAACATCACAGAAAGGCTTTCAACAGCAACTGAGTATTATTTTCTTTTTCTTTTTTCCCGGACACCATCTTACTGTCGGTAAATGTCGGCTCGTCTCGTTTCTATTCGGCAAAAAGTATCGTTCACCATTGGCTGCCCTCATCAGTAGACAAAGAGAATTTATTAACAGAAGCTTCTCCGATAATTTCTTGGCGGGAATCAATCGCTGGTCATTTAATTCCCAATAATCAGTATTTTAATTAATTATTACTTCAGCAGTTGAATACTGGGTGAGGGGAAAAGAACAGGGAGATAAAAAGAGAGAAAGGGAAGTGAGAGAGAGGGGGAGAGAGAGAAAGAGAGAGAGTGAAGGCAGAGAAAGAAAGAGATACGAAAGATATGGAAAACGGGGACAAATGTATATAAAGAAAAGCAGATTGAGTCATATTTACTATTTTGATAAACGATATTTTTAGTAGTCACGACGATTTGAATTGACGTTCCTTTTATTTTCAGTCAGTGAAATTAATGTCAATCGGCGTTGAAAAAATTCCAGCATTTACTTTTTCATATATATATATATATATATATATATATATATATATATAAGTACGAAGAACTTGGTAAACCGTATGGGTAATTCCAAGGAGGATGAAGTGTTACCTGATGATCCGGAGTCCTTTAAAAGGATTTTGATGAAATAAATTATTGTAATGGTACTTTAAAGTGGTCTGTTTTTCATTAAATATATATATATATATATATATATATATATATATATATATATATATATATATATATATATAAATATATATATATATATATATATATGGCCTGACGATTGCGTCTAGCATGAAACCCTGTCGCCTCTAAATGTTGACTTCAATGTTCACTTTTATACATATATATATATATATATATTTATAGATAGATAGATAGACAATATTAGTGGTCAATATATATATAATACGTCAAAAATTGACATTATTACGTCATTATTTTTGCACCAACCTCATGTGTGTGTGTGTGTGTGTGTACAAATAAATTCCCAAGAGGATAGAATCCAGGTAGAACTTAATGTCCAGGACGGAGTAAGAATATAATATAAAAGGCTCAAACACTAATATTCCATGGTAATGAATTGATTTGTGATTACGATTCCAATGTAATAAATTTTAACCATGGAATATAAGTGTTTGAACTTTTGTTTATTATTTATATATATATATATATATATATATATATATATATATATATATATATATATATGGATTGATGTGAGTTTGTGTCCATGGGTTTGCGATTGTCACACAAAACTGAATTTAAAAATTAATCAGTTTGTCTGACGATCGCAAATAGCGTGAAACTCAGCGTCACACATTGAGTGTTTTCCAATAAGAACCGCGCATATATGAAAAATTATATTTTTAAATATATATAATAATTAGGGGGATTTGAGAATTATATTAATTGATTCATCGAGTCTGATAGAAACCTCAGGACGGCCGTTTCTCCCTATATTTGGGACTCATCAGCGGTGCGCATCCACTACCGAGGGAATCGAAACCCCGACAGTTAGGTTGGCAAGCGAAAACCATACCAACTGCTCCACCGGAATCGAAAGCCTGACGGTTAGGTTGGCAAGCGAACACCACACCAACTGCTCCACCGGGCCTCGGTGACAAAGCGTTTGCAAATCAGACTCAATGTAGCGCCGCTCACTCCTATATTCCGTGGTGGAACTCAACTGAGATTCTCTCTAACCATAGGACTGAGCCTATATATATGATAGGTTTCTATCAGACTCGATGAATCAATTAATATAATTATCAAATCCTCCTAATTACTATCTGTGTTTATCATCGCTTGAACCAGCTTCTAATGCTCCAGTTGGAGCGGCTTGGTGAGAGTAGTCGTGGCTCCCGGGGGCTCAGTCCTATGGTTAGAGAGAATCTCAGTTAAGTTCCACCACGGCGGTACATTGAGTTTGATTTGCAATACCTTCGTCGCCGAGCCCCGGTGGAGCAGTTGGTATGGTGTTCACTTGTCAACCTAACCGTCGGGGTTTCGGTTCCGGTGGAGCAGTTGTTATGGTGTTCGCTTGCCAACTTAACTGTCGGGGTTTCGATTCCCTCGGTAGTGGATGCGCACTGCTGACGAGTCCCAAATATAGGACGAAACGGCTCTCCTGAGGTTTCTATCAGACACGATGAATCAATTAATATATATATATATATATATTTACCCGTCTGAATGTTCGAGAAATTTTGTATAAAATGTGTGTTCCGACCGTAATCGAACCTGTTGCCCATATGGAACCGTCAGAGTCATATTTTAAGGGAGAACATTTTTTGTATATAGTAATGTGTCACTTCCACGAACCTTCTTGTTGTAATTTTTTCAAATAACGTGACATGGACTAAATGTGATGTCTTTGTATTTTTGCCAGAAACTTTGACCTAGCGATCTGTCCTTTTAAATCGATTAAATGGCTCCGTATAAATAATATTTATTTCATATAATAACACTTGACTCGACGTCAAGTTAGTCAGTTATGTGCCATGCGTGATACACGCTTAGACGATCATGTATTTTTCGATACAGGACTGACGAGGCAGATTTTTCCCGCAGTAGGTAGACCAGTTGCCATCCAATGCTATAGAACCCGGTCTGTACTGCTTTTGACGTGGGGTGAGGGATAAGAAGAGGATTCATACCTTTCGCAAGGGTATTAACATGTAAATGAATGTAATGGATTCGACTGGAATTCGAACTCGGCTCTCCGATTTCTCAGTCCGAGCCTTTATCCATTATTTATTTTTTTTTTCAATCACTGAAATTAATGTCAACCGGCGTTCAAATAGAGAAGTCTTTACTAATTTAAAAAAAAAAAAAACATTCCGACAAAAATCGAACCTGGATTCTTTATTTTCATCAGGGAAACGGAAATACCTTTTATCATAAGAAATAAATTCGAATTTAAAAAAAATCCATTTAAAAATTACACATCTATATATATATATATATATATATATATATATATATATGTATATATATATATATAAAACAACTGACAAACCACAAATTTACACAAGCTACGTTGACGAAATTCTAAATATAAAATTAATAAAAAAATAGTTTATAAGAAGAAATATATTAGAATTTTTTTAAATCCATTTAAAAATTACACATTTGTTTATTTATTTATTTCTCTCTCTCTCTTCTCTCTCTCTCTATCCATCTATCTATCTATGTATCTATCTCTTCATATATATATATATATATATATATATATATATATATATATATAACCACTGACAAGCTACGTTGACGAAATTATAAATATAAAATCAATAAAAAATAGTTTATAATAAGAAGAAATAAATACGAATTTTAAAAAATCCATTTAAAAATTACAGATTTATTTCTCTCTCTCTCTCTCTCTATCTATCTCTTGATATATATATATATATATATATATATATATATATGTATGTATGTATGTATATATATATATATATATATATATATATATATATATATATATATATATATATATATTTATATATATATATATATAAAACAACTGACAAACCACAAAGTTAAACAAGGTATGTTGACCAAATTATAAATATAAAATCAACTTTGGAAAAGCTAGAACCAGGAAGGAAATGTGTATACAACAGAAATCAAAGGAAATAATAATAATAATAATAATAATAATAATAATAATAATAATAATAATAATAATAATAATAATAATTTGTAGAATTATTCGAATTGTTGAAATGACTTTTAGACATATAGAATACTCACAGTAAGAAATATTTCGCCTAAGGGCGACGTACGGGCAAGCGGGTTTCATATTACTAAACGAGGTTTTCCGCCGATTGGGTGGGGTAAGTAAACGGCGACCCACGTGATTGATGGCCCAATGTCGGCCTGTGAGATTGGCGGGAACTGCTAAACACTTGCGCACTGAAATATTGTCGATGAAAACGAATATCCAATAAATATTTTGTCTCGATCAACCAAGCGCTAAAAAACACAGGGAAAAGAACAAGTTCACTCCCACCTCGCCCACTCCACCCCCTCACCCGTCGCCGAAAGCCATAATTCTGAAATATAAGTTGTATGCCTTAAAGAAGTTTATTTTTGTGTCTATGAACACATATTTTGATACATACACACACACGCATATATATATATATATATATATATATATATATATATATATATATATATATATATATGTATGTGTGTATGTATGTATGTATGTATTAGAGTGTGCAGCTTTTATATTATATCATAAAGAAGTAATTTATACAATAAAATTAATTAGCAATGTTAATGAGATTACTGGCGAAATCACTTCGCTAACAAGACTTAATGAGACATTTACTTTCTTTCAATTTCTTGAATAAAACGATCCTTATATATACTAAGACATTTTACTCTACTAATTACATTAAACTTAAGTCCATCCAACTTTAACTGAGAAACATATATGTTTTTCAGTTAAAGTTAAAATTTCGTGGATTTATCACATCACAAAATTGAAAAAATTCTCATTTTGTTGATTTGAACAAGAACACTAACGCCGCGATATCGCCCGCTCTAAAATAATATAACTGTTAATTTAATAGCACATTTAAAAAAAAAAGATCTTTTATCCTGCACTACACATATTTCGTTTTTGTGTTTTGCCTTTAAATGGAAAAAAATTGCGGCCTGAAATTGACAATTTGAAATTGTTGAAAGTACTTGGCTCGTCAATTCCATCTGACACTCAAATATATAATAACTCAGCTATAAGGATCGTATCGTAAATTGATAGTAAGTTAATGTCTCATAAATCTTGTTAGCGAAGTGATTTCGCCACTATTCTCATTAACATTGCTAATTAATTCTTTGTATAAATTACTTCTTTATGATATATATATGTGTGTGTGTGTGTGTGAATGTGTGTGTGTTTTAATTTTATATTATTTTCTTCCTGAGTACTTACGAATGTTAATTCGAATGTTGTTTGGCGTACATTTGCGCAACTGTTTATTTTTTAATTCCGGCAGCCAAACTGAATTTTATTCAGTTTGACCGTTCATATGAAAATAGATATGAATATGGAAAAAATTACGAATAATTCGGAAATTTGAAAAATGGCCCATTATGTAGATAGATAGATAGATCAGGACTAGATAGATAGATAATATTAGTGGTCACTATATATATATATATATATATATATATATATGTGTGTGTGTGTGTGTGTGTGTGTGTATAAATTTCCAAGAGGATAGAATCTAGGTCGAACTCAATGTCCAGGACAAAGTAAGAATATAATATAAAAGGCTGAAACCCTAGTATTCCATGGTTATAATTCATTACATTGGAATCGTAATCACGATCCAATTCATCAGACCTACAAATTATATATATATATATATATATATATGTGTGTGTGTGTGTGTGTGTGTGTGTGCCCTCAAAGAAAAGCGATACCTAATGTTAAAAATGCATTTTTTAAAAATGTAAAACCGTTCTGAAATCTTTTATTTTAGTTTCATTTTCAAACTAATAGATTAAGTTTATTAATATTTCCAATAAGAAAATACTTCAGTATCTGTCTATATTTCTGAGATTAGGTATTATGCACCGTATTTACATTATTCGGACTATTTTCCTCATTTTTGTCGCCATATTTATTACAACGTTTCGGCTAAGGCAGTGGAGAACTTGGAGAGGGGAATTAACAGGAGATAACTGATAACTGACATCCATTAGACATGGCACGTGGAACTAGAACAGTCTAACCCAGTGAGCGAAATAAAGGGTTCAGTTCGACATTCCAACCACCTGAATAAGGTCGGAACGTACAACGGCCGAAACGTTGTAATAAATATGGCGACAAAGATGAGGACAATAGTCCGAATAATATAAATAATGTACATAATACCTCATCTCAGAAATATAGACAGATACTGAAAGGCCGAAACGTTGTAATAAATATGGCGACAAAGATGAGAACAATAGTCCGAATAATGTAAATAGTGAAGAAAATACCTTTGCTCTATTTCAAAATGATTTTAACTTGATTATAAGTGTTTTTTATTTTATTTATTTTTTTTTGTTATAACCAAAAACGCTAAAATCGTCCATATTAACAAATCTGTCCACACAACGTAATATGCTTTATTAACAAAAATAAAATATACTTTTCTGAAATGTTATTTGAGGAAGATTAGATTATTTAATGTTTAACTAATCTGAATTGAAAGAAAAACAAATTCTGCTTGACCATTTATGTGACGTCACTTTGGGTGATTTGAAATTAGTTCCATCAAACGTGACAATGGACAGAATAAACAACAGCTATATAAATACACAGAGAACAATTCATGAAAACGATTGGAGTAACATTCGAAAGTACTCAGGAAGATAACAATAAAAATATAAATAAAAAAACTTTGAAATTTTACCGATAACGCGAAACACCTAATTCGGAAATTTGGAAAATTATATATAGTTTTAGTTTTAGTTATCATCGCATAGCAAACTTCTATGTAAGCATAACAGGATGTTATCTTTGATGGTGAACATCTCTGTTCTAATGTCCATCTAACCACTCTGATGCTGACTCATGTCAGTCCAAAGCTTAGATCGAGGAACAACATAAAAAAATATATCCAAACATTGGACAGTTTTTGTCGTTATTTTCTCCCGAAATTAAAGCAACTATACGAAGCTTAGAACGGCTCATGATCAAACATAATAGTGCTCAGATCTACGCAGCCCGACTAGACATATTAATTTAATTTCATTCTTTTTTACTTTCTTTGTATTTTTGAGACATTCATTATCTGTTATATATAACAATATATGTTTAAGTAATGATCTGCTGCCCCAATACAATATATATATATATATATATTTATAAGATTATCATATATATATATATATATATATATATATATATATATATATATATATATATATATATATATGTATGTATATCAGTATTTACCATTGAAAGTAGAAGATAAAGCCCTGAACTATGTAAAGTCTTTCACCTGTCTTGGTAGCAAAGTCAACTACAGTGAAACTTTATATGATGAAATCATGCATCGGATTACTAAGGCCATCAGTGCTTTCGGCAAACTTCACAATTGCTTGTGAGATAAACGGGATATTCCACTGGATACGAAAATTCGGGTTTACAGAGCTGTTGTCCTTGCCATTCTTTTGTCGTGGACTCCATACAGGTACCATATACGCCAGCTGGATGTTTTCCATAAAAGCTGTCTGCGTGAAATCTGTGGAGTTAACCTTCAAGATAGGACATCTAACGTAGACCTGTTTAACAATTGTAGTATTGGAGGAGTCGAAACTTTTCTCATATAGTTACGATGGACTGGTCATGTCTTGAGAATGTCTGATGACAGGATACCCAAGATCCTAATGTACAGCCAGTTAGATCAGGGCTACAGGAATGGAGGACGCCAATGGCTAAGATACAAAGACAAGCCAGTCAGCTGTCAATATACCTCATAACATCCTTGAGCACTTAGCCTTGGAGTGGGTAGAATGGAGATCAACGTGTTTTAGTTTGTTTTTTTCTTAAATATTTTTATTTTTATAGAATTATTACAATTAATATTAAAATGCCAAAATGTATTTTTTTAGTTTCATAAACAAAGATTTTAAAAAATTATATATTTTTGTTAGAGTAAAGTATTAATTTAGGATCTAAGTTATACTAATAGTATATTTCGTTAAAGATTGTAATGATCCTGAAAAACATTGATTATCTAGAGTCGCCACTGAATCTTACATGTATATGTATGGGGTGTCGATCATAATCCCGAATCTTAAAATCCCCCGAATGTCGAAACCCTGGAATTTAAAATCCCGAAATTTGATATTCCGAATTTATAGAATCTCGAAAGATCAGAATACCGAAATTTAACATCCCGAAAGATCAGAATACCGAAATTTAAAATCCCGAAAGATCAGAATTTCGGAATTTAAAATGCTGAAAGATCAAAATCGCTAAATTTTAAATCCCGAAAGATCAGAATCCCGAAATTTTAAATCCCGAAAGATCAGAATCCGGAAAAATAGTCTTTGGGGAAAATTTTAAAAAAAAATGGAAATACCTTTATTTCTAAATATTTACAAAATAGCGTTTAAATAGTGTTTATACATTTGAAACATTTAAAATTCATTAAAAAATATATAAAACCAAAATATGGCTTTAGCAATGGGAATATTTAGTAGGCAATGCTCATGTCGGTGTTTATCGCATTATTAGAGAGTTGTTTTTTTTAAAAGCAGCAACACTTAGAAAACGAATGTGAATGCATTCTTGGGGGAGAGTATGTCCAAAAAGAAAAAATGTTTTATCGTGATGACAGGCATAAAAATATAGTTAAAATCGACCGGATCTTAGACGATTTTAGGAGTCTTGCTCATAATCTTTCATTATAAATTATTCATACATTCTGTTTTAACATTTTTTTAATCAATTTTGTATCCATAATTTATTATGATCGAATATTACGGAATTTTCTGCAGTGTTTTATTATTTTTTCTCAACATTAGCAATATTTATAAATTGTTTAGAAAAAAAAAAACTCCTCATTTAATAGAAAAATATTTGAAATTGTATGAAAGCAGTTTCTTGTTTCTAATATTGTTTACCAATTCATCGTTAGTTTCGTATTTAGTCCATTGATTTGCATTCACTTGTTAACTTTTAAAATATTTTCCAATATGTTAGGTTGATGCAAAAAATAATGACGTAATAATGTCGTTTTTTGACGTATTTTTAACGTCAAAAAACGACATTATTACGTCATTATGTTTTGCACCAACCTAATATGTTTGTTTAGTTTTTCCTCCCTTACATTTTGTTTGATTTAATATAGCTTTATTTTATATACATATTTTATATTTAATTAAGATATTATTAAATATTTTAGATTTATTTTATATATTATATATTTTATTTTTTAGCTTGTTACCTTAAAATATTTTCCAATATATATTTTCTTATTTTTTCTTCCTTACATTTTGTTTGATTTAATATAGCTTTATTTGATATACATATTTTATATTTAATTAAGATATTATTAAATATTTTAGATTTATTTTATATATTATATATTTTATTTTTTAGCTTGTTACCTTAAAATATTTTCCAATATATATTTTCTTATTTTTTCTTCCTTACATTTTGTTTGATTTAATATAGCTTTATTTTATATACATATTTTATATTTAATTAAGATATTATTAAATATTTTAGATTTATTTTATATATTATATATTTTATTTTTTAGCTTGTTACCTTAAAATATTTTCCAATATATATTTTCTTATTTTTTCTTCCTTACATTTTGTTTGATTTAATATAGCTTTATTTTATATACATATTTTATATTTAATTAAGATATTATTAAATATTTTAGATTTATTTTATATATTATATATTTTATTTTTTAGCTTGTTACCTTAAAATATTTTCCAATATATATTTTCTTATTTTTTCTTCCTTACATTTTGTTTGATTTAATATAGCTTTATTTTATATACATATTTTATATTTAATTAAGATATTATTAAATATTTTAGATTTATTTTATATATTATATATTTTATTTTTTAGCTTGTTACCTTAAAATATTTTCCAATATATATTTTCTTATTTTTTCTTCCTTACATTTTGTTTGATTTAATATAGCTTTATTTTATATACATATTTTATATTTAATTAAGATATTATTAAATATTTTAGATTTATTTTATATATTATATATTTTATTTTTTAGCTTGTTACCTTAAAATATTTTCCAATATATATTTTCTTATTTTTTCTTCCTTACATTT
Organism: Acanthosepion lycidas; assembly: GCA_963932145.1. Classification (NCBI taxonomy): domain Eukaryota; kingdom Metazoa; phylum Mollusca; class Cephalopoda; order Sepiida; family Sepiidae; genus Acanthosepion; species Acanthosepion lycidas. The sequence continues at coordinate 19,477,517 of OZ010609.1, read as the reverse complement.
TGTTTGATTTAATATAGCTTTATTTTATATACATATTTTATATTTAATTAAGATATTATTAAATATTTTAGATTTATTTTATATATTATATATTTTATTTTTTAGCTTGTTACCTTAAAATATTTTCCAATATATATTTTCTTATTTTTTCTTCCTTACATTTTGTTTGATTTAATATAGCTTTATTTTATATACATATTTTATATTTAATTAAGATATTATTAAATATTTTAGATTTATTTTATATATTATATATTTTATTTTTTAGCTTGTTACCTTAAAATATTTTCCAATATATATTTTCTTATTTTTTCTTCCTTACATTTTGTTTGATTTAATATAGCTTTATTTTATATACATATTTTATATTTAATTAAGATATTATTAAATATTTTAGATTTATTTTATATATTATATATTTTATTTTTTAGCTTGTTACCTTAAAATATTTTCCAATATATATTTTCTTATTTTTTCTTCCTTACATTTTGTTTGATTTAATATAGCTTTATTTTATATACATATTTTATATTTAATTAAGATATTATTAAATATTTTAGATTTATTTTATATATTATATATTTTATTTTTTAGCTTGTTACCTTAAAATATTTTCCAATATATATTTTCTTATTTTTTCTTCCTTACATTTTGTTTGATTTAATATAGCTTTATTTTATATACATATTTTATATTTAATTAAGATATTATTAAATATTTTAGATTTATTTTATATATTATATATTTTATTTTTTAGCTTGTTACCTTAAAATATTTTCCAATATATATTTTCTTATTTTTTCTTCCTTACATTTTGTTTGATTTAATATAGCTTTATTTTATATACATATTTTATATTTAATTAAGATATTATTAAATATTTTAGATTTATTTTATATATTATATATTTTATTTTTTAGCTTGTTACCTTAAAATATTTTCCAATATATATTTTCTTATTTTTTCTTCCTTACATTTTGTTTGATTTAATATAGCTTTATTTTATATACATATTTTATATTTAATTAAGATATTATTAAATATTTTAGATTTATTTTATATATTATATATTTTATTTTTTAGCTTGTTACCTTAAAATATTTTCCAATATATATTTTCTTATTTTTTCTTCCTTACATTTTGTTTGATTTAATATAGCTTTATTTTATATACATATTTTATATTTAATTAAGATATTATTAAATATTTTAGATTTATTTTATATATTATATATTTTATTTTTTAGCTTGTTACCTTAAAATATTTTCCAATATATATTTTCTTATTTTTTCTTCCTTACATTTTGTTTGATTTAATATAGCTTTATTTTATATACATATTTTATATTTAATTAAGATATTATTAAATATTTTAGATTTATTTTATATATTATATATTTTATTTTTTAGCTTGTTACCTTAAAATATTTTCCAATATATATTTTCTTATTTTTTCTTCCTTACATTTTGTTTGATTTAATATAGCTTTATTTTATATACATATTTTATATTTAATTAAGATATTATTAAATATTTTAGATTTATTTTATATATTATATATTTTATTTTTTAGCTTGTTACCTTAAAATATTTTCCAATATATATTTTCTTATTTTTTCTTCCTTACATTTTGTTTGATTTAATATAGCTTTATTTTATATACATATTTTATATTTAATTAAGATATTATTAAATATTTTAGATTTATTTTATATATTATATATTTTATTTTTTAGCTTGTTACCTTAAAATATTTTCCAATATATATTTTCTTATTTTTTCTTCCTTACATTTTGTTTGATTTAATATAGCTTTATTTTATATACATATTTTATATTTAATTAAGATATTATTAAATATTTTAGATTTATTTTATATATTATATATTTTATTTTTTAGCTTGTTACCTTAAAATATTTTCCAATATATATTTTCTTATTTTTTCTTCCTTACATTTTGTTTGATTTAATATAGCTTTATTTTATATACATATTTTATATTTAATTAAGATATTATTAAATATTTTAGATTTATTTTATATATTATATATTTTATTTTTTAGCTTGTTACCTTAAAATATTTTCCAATATATATTTTCTTATTTTTTCTTCCTTACATTTTGTTTGATTTAATATAGCTTTATTTTATATACATATTTTATATTTAATTAAGATATTATTAAATATTTTAGATTTATTTTATATATTATATATTTTATTTTTTAGCTTGTTACCTTAAAATATTTTCCAATATATATTTTCTTATTTTTTCTTCCTTACATTTTGTTTGATTTAATATAGCTTTATTTTATATACATATTTTATATTTAATTAAGATATTATTAAATATTTTAGATTTATTTTATATATTATATATTTTATTTTTTAGCTTGTTACCTTAAAATATTTTCCAATATATATTTTCTTATTTTTTCTTCCTTACATTTTGTTTGATTTAATATAGCTTTATTTTATATACATATTTTATATTTAATTAAGATATTATTAAATATTTTAGATTTATTTTATATATTATATATTTTATTTTTTAGCTTGTTACCTTAAAATATTTTCCAATATATATTTTCTTATTTTTTCTTCCTTACATTTTGTTTGATTTAATATAGCTTTATTTTATATACATATTTTATATTTAATTAAGATATTATTAAATATTTTAGATTTATTTTATATATTATATATTTTATTTTTTAGCTTGTTACCTTAAAATATTTTCCAATATATATTTTCTTATTTTTTCTTCCTTACATTTTGTTTGATTTAATATAGCTTTATTTTATATACATATTTTATATTTAATTAAGATATTATTAAATATTTTAGATTTATTTTATATATTATATATTTTATTTTTTAGCTTGTTACCTTAAAATATTTTCCAATATATATTTTCTTATTTTTTCTTCCTTACATTTTGTTTGATTTAATATAGCTTTATTTTATATACATATTTTATATTTAATTAAGATATTATTAAATATTTTAGATTTATTTTATATATTATATATTTTATTTTTTAGCTTGTTACCTTAAAATATTTTCCAATATATATTTTCTTATTTTTTCTTCCTTACATTTTGTTTGATTTAATATAGCTTTATTTTATATACATATTTTATATTTAATTAAGATATTATTAAATATTTTAGATTTATTTTATATATTATATATTTTATTTTTTAGCTTGTTACCTTAAAATATTTTCCAATATATATTTTCTTATTTTTTCTTCCTTACATTTTGTTTGATTTAATATAGCTTTATTTTATATACATATTTTATATTTAATTAAGATATTATTAAATATTTTAGATTTATTTTATATATTATATATTTTATTTTTTAGCTTGTTACCTTAAAATATTTTCCAATATATATTTTCTTATTTTTTCTTCCTTACATTTTGTTTGATTTAATATAGCTTTATTTTATATACATATTTTATATTTAATTAAGATATTATTAAATATTTTAGATTTATTTTATATATTATATATTTTATTTTTTAGCTTGTTACCTTAAAATATTTTCCAATATATATTTTCTTATTTTTTCTTCCTTACATTTTGTTTGATTTAATATAGCTTTATTTTATATACATATTTTATATTTAATTTATATATAAATATTTTATATTTATTTTATATTTTACTTTACTCTAGTTTAGTTTAGTTTTTAGCTTGTTAACATTTGAAAAATTTCCAATATATTTTTTATATTAGGTTGGTGCAAAAATAATTTCGTTTTCTAACATATGTTACTATGTGAGAAAACGAAATTATTTTTGCACCAACCTAATATTTTTCCTCACTTATATTTTGTTCGATTTAATAGTTTTATTTCATATATTTTATATTTAATTTAATATATTATTAGATAATTTTATATTAATTTTATATTTTACTTTATTTTATTCTAGTTTAGTTCAGTTTATTTTAGTTTATTTTATTTTTTAGCTTGTTACCATTTGAAATATTTTCCAAGATATATTTGCTTATTTTTTCCTCCCTTACATTTTGTTTGATTTAATATAGCTTTATTTTATATACATATTTTATATTTAATTAAGATATTATTAAATATTTTAGATTTATTTTATATATTATATATTTTATTTTTTAGCTTGTTACCTTAAAATATTTTCCAATATATATTTTCTTATTTTTTCTTCCTTACATTTTGTTTGATTTAATATAGCTTTATTTTATATACATATTTTATATTTAATTAAGATATTATTAAATATTTTAGATTTATTTTATATATTATATATTTTATTTTTTAGCTTGTTACCTTAAAATATTTTCCAATATATATTTTCTTATTTTTTCTTCCTTACATTTTGTTTGATTTAATATAGCTTTATTTTATATACATATTTTATATTTAATTAAGATATTATTAAATATTTTAGATTTATTTTATATATTATATATTTTATTTTTTAGCTTGTTACCTTAAAATATTTTCCAATATATATTTTCTTATTTTTTCTTCCTTACATTTTGTTTGATTTAATATAGCTTTATTTTATATACATATTTTATATTTAATTAAGATATTATTAAATATTTTAGATTTATTTTATATATTATATATTTTATTTTTTAGCTTGTTACCTTAAAATATTTTCCAATATATATTTTCTTATTTTTTCTTCCTTACATTTTGTTTGATTTAATATAGCTTTATTTTATATACATATTTTATATTTAATTAAGATATTATTAAATATTTTAGATTTATTTTATATATTATATATTTTATTTTTTAGCTTGTTACCTTAAAATATTTTCCAATATATATTTTCTTATTTTTTCTTCCTTACATTTTGTTTGATTTAATATACCTTTATTTTATATACATATTTTATATTTAATTAAGATATTATTAAATATTTTAGATTTATTTTATATATTATATATTTTATTTTTTAGCTTGTTACCTTAAAATATTTTCCAATATATATTTTCTTATTTTTTCTTCCTTACATTTTGTTTGATTTAATATAGCTTTATTTTATATACATATTTTATATTTAATTAAGATATTATTAAATATTTTAGATTTATTTTATATATTATATATTTTATTTTTTAGCTTGTTACCTTAAAATATTTTCCAATATATATTTTCTTATTTTTTCTTCCTTACATTTTGTTTGATTTAATATAGCTTTATTTTATATACATATTTTATATTTAATTAAGATATTATTAAATATTTTAGATTTATTTTATATATTATATATTTTATTTTTTAGCTTGTTACCTTAAAATATTTTCCAATATATATTTTCTTATTTTTTCTTCCTTACATTTTGTTTGATTTAATATAGCTTTATTTTATATACATATTTTATATTTAATTAAGATATTATTAAATATTTTAGATTTATTTTATATATTATATATTTTATTTTTTAGCTTGTTACCTTAAAATATTTTCCAATATATATTTTCTTATTTTTTCTTCCTTACATTTTGTTTGATTTAATATAGCTTTATTTTATATACATATTTTATATTTAATTAAGATATTATTAAATATTTTAGATTTATTTTATATATTATATATTTTATTTTTTAGCTTGTTACCTTAAAATATTTTCCAATATATATTTTCTTATTTTTTCTTCCTTACATTTTGTTTGATTTAATATAGCTTTATTTTATATACATATTTTATATTTAATTAAGATATTATTAAATATTTTAGATTTATTTTATATATTATATATTTTATTTTTTAGCTTGTTACCTTAAAATATTTTCCAATATATATTTTCTTATTTTTTCTTCCTTACATTTTGTTTGATTTAATATAGCTTTATTTTATATACATATTTTATATTTAATTAAGATATTATTAAATATTTTAGATTTATTTTATATATTATATATTTTATTTTTTAGCTTGTTACCTTAAAATATTTTCCAATATATATTTTCTTATTTTTTCTTCCTTACATTTTGTTTGATTTAATATAGCTTTATTTTATATACATATTTTATATTTAATTAAGATATTATTAAATATTTTAGATTTATTTTATATATTATATATTTTATTTTTTAGCTTGTTACCTTAAAATATTTTCCAATATATATTTTCTTATTTTTTCTTCCTTACATTTTGTTTGATTTAATATAGCTTTATTTTATATACATATTTTATATTTAATTAAGATATTATTAAATATTTTAGATTTATTTTATATATTATATATTTTATTTTTTAGCTTGTTACCTTAAAATATTTTCCAATATATATTTTCTTATTTTTTCTTCCTTACATTTTGTTTGATTTAATATAGCTTTATTTTATATACATATTTTATATTTAATTAAGATATTATTAAATATTTTAGATTTATTTTATATATTATATATTTTATTTTTTAGCTTGTTACCTTAAAATATTTTCCAATATATATTTTCTTATTTTTTCTTCCTTACATTTTGTTTGATTTAATATAGCTTTATTTTATATACATATTTTATATTTAATTAAGATATTATTAAATATTTTAGATTTATTTTATATATTATATATTTTATTTTTTAGCTTGTTACCTTAAAATATTTTCCAATATATATTTTCTTATTTTTTCTTCCTTACATTTTGTTTGATTTAATATAGCTTTATTTTATATACATATTTTATATTTAATTAAGATATTATTAAATATTTTAGATTTATTTTATATATTATATATTTTATTTTTTAGCTTGTTACCTTAAAATATTTTCCAATATATATTTTCTTATTTTTTCTTCCTTACATTTTGTTTGATTTAATATAGCTTTATTTTATATACATATTTTATATTTAATTAAGATATTATTAAATATTTTAGATTTATTTTATATATTATATATTTTATTTTTTAGCTTGTTACCTTAAAATATTTTCCAATATATATTTTCTTATTTTTTCTTCCTTACATTTTGTTTGATTTAATATAGCTTTATTTTATATACATATTTTATATTTAATTAAGATATTATTAAATATTTTAGATTTATTTTATATATTATATATTTTATTTTTTAGCTTGTTACCTTAAAATATTTTCCAATATATATTTTCTTATTTTTTCTTCCTTACATTTTGTTTGATTTAATATAGCTTTATTTTATATACATATTTTATATTTAATTAAGATATTATTAAATATTTTAGATTTATTTTATATATTATATATTTTATTTTTTAGCTTGTTACCTTAAAATATTTTCCAATATATATTTTCTTATTTTTTCTTCCTTACATTTTGTTTGATTTAATATACCTTTATTTTATATACATATTTTATATTTAATTTATATATAAATATTTTATATTTATTTTATATTTTACTTTACTCTAGTTTAGTTTAGTTTTTAGCTTGTTAACATTTGAAAAATTTCCAATATATTTTTTATATTAGGTTGGTGCAAAAATAATTTCGTTTTCTAACATATGTTACTATGTGAGAAAACGAAATTATTTTTGCACCAACCTAATATTTTTCCTCACTTATATTTTGTTCGATTTAATAGTTTTATTTCATATATTTTATATTTAATTTAATATATTATTAGATAATTTTATATTAATTTTATATTTTACTTTATTTTATTCTAGTTTAGTTCAGTTTATTTTAGTTTATTTTATTTTTTAGCTTGTTACCATTTGAAATATTTTCCAAGATATATTTGCTTATTTTTTCCTCCCTTACATTTTGTTAGATTTATTATAGCTTTATTTTATATAAATATTTTATATTTAATTTATATATTAATAAATATTTTATATTTATTTTATATTTTATTTTATTTTTTAGTTTGTTAACTTTAAAATATTTTCCAATATATTTTTGCTTATTTTTCCTCACATTTTGTTGGATTTAATGTAGATTTTTTTTACAATTATATTCACCTTTCTTTAATTTAATAAAAGCACAACTTTTACGATAATTTTCATTCCGTTATCGACCTTGAGTTTAATTGTTGTTTTTACATTATTTATGTTAATTATCTGAGCCGAATGGTTTGGACTCTTGCATTCTGACCATGTAATTCGGGTTCAAATATCACCATAGTCGATTTGTCGGTAAGGAGACTTCCTTATGTTATCGGACTGGAGGGGGTCGATCCCACATCGTCCACTTGCCAGGGGTTATCATCAATTGACTGCTCATACTTGTTGATATATGTAGGAAGAAAATGAGCAACTATCAATACTGAGGCTTGAGAATGAGACACTGGACTCATGAATATATGTTTTCTGTCAGACGTATAAATAGCGGTGTCAGGCTACTGACTACAGTGATTATTGAGTGACTATTGAATGGAACTATCCAGTCAAATTAGTGTGAATTATTGTGTGTCGATGATTTGGCTTTTTATTTAGGATTTACCGTACGTTAAGCCGCGCTACTAACAAGATATTCACTGAAATGGTTAATTATCTTTGGTTGACTTTTGCTTCTTTGTTCTTGAGTTATATTTAATTATTAATGGGCACTGTACGTCGAAAAAATACTATAGACAAAAATTTTCAGAGCATTTTCTTTAAAAAAAAAGAAACTTAAAATTACATTTTTTTTTTTAAGTAAAAGATAAAATTTCCGTAACTACATTGTATTTGCTTTTGGTCTTTCATTCTTTCTCCAGGTTCCTCTTACTGTGAAAAAGTTCAAATTTCGATTCATGTGTCCACAATACATTTTGCTAAATTAGTTATCTCCCCACTAGGCGAGGGGTTTTATCTAAAACCAAGGATCGGGTCGACCCGTGGTATGGTTTTCAGGCACTTTCCAAAAGTGCCGCATTAGCTCCCTGTGCCGCGCCAGGAGATTTTTCTCGCCGGAGTCGATCCTTCAAATCTACAAATCAACAATTCGCTCTTGCATGGAGTATTTCTGCCATATATGGTCTGGAACCCCTTCTGTTTGTCCTTGATAAAATCCAGAGACGGATATGCAATGTAATTGGCCCTGATCTGGCATCTCGTCTGCAGTCTCTCTCTCACAGACATGCCGTCGCCTTCCCCTGTCTTTTTTACAAATATATTTCAGGGTAACTGCTCCGATGAGCTGCTTTCGCTGGTTCCCAGACTTCATGAATTTAAGCGTTCAATTAGGCTGGCATCTCGCTCTCAACCTTTCACTGTCGAAACTGTTAAATGTAGCCGTCTCTTCTACTCCAATAGCTTTATGTCTCGCACTTCTCGCCTGTGGAACTCCCTCCCCTTTTCTTGTTTCCCTGATAGCTATAATCTCCAACTATTCAAATGTAATGTCAATCGAGGTCTCCAGATGCCTTGATCTATCCCCTATCCTTCTCTTCATCCTTTCCTCTATCATTCATATTTGCTTTCGCTCCAACTCTCTGTAACCCCTTGCGTGCTAGTGGCTTCTCGCCTTGCTTGGGGTGAAACGCTTAAAAATAAATACTGAAGCCACCCACACAGGCAATATCTTCCAGAAAATCGATCATGCTGAGATTCGAACTCGGGTTTCGCAGTGAGGAAGCGAACGTGCTAACCACTCGGCTATGAAGTATACATAACGCAAATGCATAGTATAGATACAATTGAACAAGCTTGTACATACAGCCATGACCGTAACGACGGAAGTCCTGTTTGTTAGTTTTGTTTTTTATTATGGCCGTCTCAGTCGACCGGAAGTGAAAAGACTCGGACCCCTCACTCCAACCGCGCTATTAATCAAGATATTGATAACTTGTCACGTGTCCGTTGTCTGCCTCAACACAACATGATCTTATATCTTTGGGGTTTTTTTTTTTTTGTTTTTGTTTTTTTGTTTGTTTCTTTGTCTTTTCCTAAATAACGGACCTCATCCGCCCAGCACGTTGGGCAGCCGTCACTCAAAGAATGTCATTCAGTGTTTAAATCTATCTTCTTTTATAGTACAAAGTTCTACATCACACCCAGCCTCACATTTCTGGCGTTAATACACACAAAAGTCGCATCCATGACCACATCACACGATACTTGCGCCCCTACAACCCCCCACCAACACCTGACCCCCCCACAACCCCCACCTGACCCCCCCGGTATCACGTCACGCTTCTTTTATTTAAGTCGTCAACACAGAATTTCTTTCTTGTTTTGTTTGCCTACACTTTGCCCTCTCGTCTTTTCTTTTCGAATTTTATTTGTTTATTTTATATATTTAAGAAAATAATTATACGCTCCCTCCCCTCCTCTCTCTTTCTCTCTCTCTCTCTCTCTTTCTCTCTCTCTCTTTCTCTCACTTTCTCTCTCTTTCTTTCTCTCTATCGCTCTTTCTCGTTTTCCATTTGTATGTATGTGTGCGCGTATGTGTTTGAATCTGGATTTGTGTGGGCATGTGTATGAGTTTGCGTGCGTGTATGAGTCTTTGTGTGTTAATTTGTAAGAGTACGTGCATGAATCTACGTTAGTGAGTCTGTGCGTGTATGCATTTGAGTCTGTGTGTGGGCGGGTGTAAGTTGTCGATGTATGTGCGTGTATGCGTTTGAGTCTCTGTGTGTGCATCTATGTGTGTGTATGTGACTGGGTGAAAGTCTGTCTGTCGATCTCTATGCGTGTATGCGTTTGAGTCTCTGTGTATGTAGGTGTGTGTATGTGTGTGTCGGTGTAAGTCTGATGATGTGTGTGCATGTATGTATGTGAGTCTGTGTGTAAGAGCCTGTGTGTGAGAGAGAGAGAGAGCCTGTGCGTGAAACTCTGTATGGGTGCGTGTGTGTGTGTGTGTTGCGTCTGTGTTGTGTATGTCTATTAGTCAGTGCGTGTGTATGTATGTCTGTGAATCATTGCGTGCGTGCGTGTATGAGCCTCCGTGTGTATGTGTGCTAATCTGTATATGTGCATGAATCTACGTCTGTCCGTTGGTGAGTCTTTGCGTGTATGCGTTTAAATGTGTGTGTGGGTGTGAGAGAGAAAGAGAGATAGAGAGAGAGAGAAAGCCCATGCGTGAGTGAATGTGTGTGAGTGTGTGTTGTGTATGTCAGTAAGTCTGCGTTTGCGTGCATGTGTGTATGTGTGTTAATCTGTGAATCTATGTGTGAGTCTATGTATGTGTATGTCTGTTAGTCAGTACGCGTGTATGTATGTGAGTCTTTGCGTGAGTCTTTGCGTGAGCCCCTGTGTATCTGTGTGTGTGCGCGTGTGTGTGAAGCTTTGTGTGTGTAATAGTTTGTTCAACCGCGCACGCGCGCGTGTGTGTGTGTGTGTGTGTGTGTGTGTGTGTGTGTGTGTGTGTGTGTGTGTGTGTGTGTGTGTGTGTGTTTGCCTTCTCTCGGAAATCCTGAGAAATTTAACGGTTCTGTTCCTCGCGGACAATTGACACGCGCCTTCTCCATCGGCTGCCAAAACTCCCGTCATTCCTCGTTGGCGCGAGACCGAGACGAGAACGAAATGGTCCGAGATTTTGAAAAGAAAATTCTTTCCACTCATTTTCCGCGTTCTTCTCCCAGTGGTCATTGCGCGGCTCGTGACAGTTATGGTGACGTGACCTCCAAGGCGACTTACATTTTGTGGTTTGTGGATAGCCACGAGATTATTATTTCACTCCTCTCTCTCTCTCTCTCTCTCTCTCTCTCTTTCTCTCTCTCTCTCTCTCTCCACTCTCTCCCTCTCTTTCTACCCTCTCTTCTCCCTATCTCCCTCCACTCTCTCTCTCTTTCTACCCCTCTCTCCTCCCTCTCCCCCCTCTCTCTCTCTCTCTCTCTTACGACACACTTAAGAAAGATGAGTTTGATACGATCCCCACCATACACACAAAAAGGATCAACATTTTTCATCAAGTTTCAAAAGAAAAAATTTAAATAGAATAATACCCGTAAAAAATTTAATGAATTATTCATGTATGGATCAGAGTATCTGCGACTTCTGTCTCGAATTACTGACATTTCCTGTATCTTCTTTCTACTATCAGTTTTATATCACTATACACTGTACAAACAATATATATATATATATATATATATATATATATATATATATATATTATTTAAGTGTTTCCATATCAGGGAGCTGATCAGGAATTGGTAGAAATGTAAAATGGCATTAAATGTTATACACACTTTAATATTTTATAATCGTAATACATTTGGTTGAGTGTTGGTTGATTTGATATAGAGGACCTAAAAAAATTGAAATTTTGTTTATTATTTTCGTGGTGAAGATCTTAGAAAAGGTCGAAAGTACTTAGGTTCCTTCCTTGTTGAATTTCATCTTAACATCAAGAAACTCATTAGACAACTGGAAAGGACCAGTATAAAAATAAGTACACACAATATGTCTATATTATTCAATGAAATATGTTTGAATGAAGATATGCTGCCTACATATATATATATATATATAGATAATATTAGTGGTAAATATACACATACATATGCAAAATATATAAATATATATACATAGATGCATACAAATACATATATATATTTTGAATAAAAAATTCCGCGAGGATAGAATCCAGGTAGAACTCAATGTCCAGGACAGAGTAAGGATATAATAAAAAGGCTTAAACACTAATATTCCATGGTCATAATTTATTCCATTGGAATCGTAAATACGATCCAATTCATCAGACCTACAAATTCAAAAAGAAAACAGAAAAAAAAATTGTAGGTCTGATAAATTGGATCGTATTTACGATTCCAATGGAATAAATTATGACGATGGAATACTAGTGTTTAAGCCTTTTTATCATATATATATATATATATATATATATATATATATATATATATATATATATATATTTCCTTAAAACCCTAAATCCACTTCTTATTTCTTACATTTTTTTTCTTTTTTCTCTCTATATCGTTTCCTGTGAGATGACCTACTAAATAGGTCAATGTCTGGTCATAACCCCCCCTTCTTCACTATTAAGTATTGTAATAAAATAAATTTGAAATCATTCCTATATCTCCCTTCCCTCTCTAATTTCGACCATGTCTGTTACATTTTCTCTCCCCACTCTCTATATCACCATATATCAACTTAAATCTAACCTTCAAAAGTATATAAAAATATATGTAAATTTAAATTCATTTTTTCACCCTTGAAAGTGTGGTCTGATGAGCCAGGGAAAAGAAATTCACTGGGGAAATAAATTATAACCAATGGACTCTTAAAGTTGTTTGTTTTCATTATATATATATATATATATATATATATATAAGGCGAATGGTGTATGAATGTTTGGTTGAAAAACTCAAGGAGGGGGTCATGAAATATTGGATCTTTCCACAATAATGTTGGTACGTTGTCAAGGCCCGGAGATTTGTTGTTGGCAAGATCTTCCTGAATGGGTTGGTGTTTATTTCCAGTGGGTTGGACATTTCTTGTAGAAGGATTGGAAGACCACTGACTTGCGGTGGTTCTCCCGGGAGTTCCTTAAAGTGGTCAAACCATTTAGCTTTACGCTTTTTAGCAGAACCGACTTTGAGCCGAAAAGAAGCCTTTGATTTTCTTCCTGAGAGTATGTTTATTGTCTTCCAAGCTGCGGCATGTTGTTTCTCCGTATGCAGTCTTACAATCTTGTCAATCTCACTTTTGATGTACTCTATGTCTACATTGGCTAGTATCCTTTGTGCTTTAGTGGTGGCTTTAAAAGGACTTCTAATTAGGTTTTCTTCATAACTCAGTTTCACTCTTGCCTTTCTCATATGGACAGCTGAACTGATGTCGTTGTGCTGTGACTTTTGTGACAGTTTTTTGTATATATTATGTAACTAGTGAGCCAGTTCGAATGACACGACTCACTTTATAGTCCACGAATAGAAGGTTAACCAATCAGAAGACGTAGAACATTCAATCCGTCGTGTATAAAGGCGGCCATTTTTGTTTACCCTACCCGAATGACCAGTGCCAACTTGTCAGGCGAAGATGACAGAAGGAAGTACTACACTCTGCTACTTTGCTATGATATCCACTGCTAACCTGAACTACGCTTTCCTACTGTCTCCGAAATATTCACTGCTAACCTCTGGATTCTATACTCGAAGACGACCGTCAAAATGTCTAACAACTTTTCCCTCTTTTGCGATTTTGAGAGTACAATTTCTTCTGTAGATGATATAAGGTTTTTGTATCGTATTTCAATGTCATCAGATTGATCAGAAAGCATTTCATGAAGATACTTAATGTCTGTAGCAAAGGAGTGTCTCAAAGTTCTGTTTGAGGATACCTTTGCCCAATCGACTTGCTTCATGGGGTCTGGCACAAAGAACGACATGTATGAAAACAACCCTATGATCAGAACCAAAAGAAGAAAGAACGACTATGCTCTAGCAAGTCACACATCTCATAGTACCTCATGAAGGGTACTTCAAGAGCAGCTCCTGTATCCGTATCATTTACAACGTGTGCGGGGTCTTACGCCCTCGGGAGAACTTTCGCCGATGGTTTATTACAAACTTCCAATCCGTTGAATGTCTCTTCTGTCTTGCTAACAGATGAGGTAACATTTGGAAGAGATGGAAAGACAAATTTACTCACCCAACATTTGTGGGCGGATCGGAATCCCTATGGTACAATAGAGGCTTGACATCGGTATCAGTTTACGATTAATGTCTGAGCTGGAATTGTAGGTGACTGTCTGGTAGGTCCATATGGTCTCCCAGTACGTCTTACAGAAGGTGTCACTTCCAGAGCTGCTAAAGGACGCATGTGGTTCATGCCTGATGGTGCCCCAGCAGATTTTAGTCACATTGACCGCGATGCACCGGCTGATATCTACCATGAAAAATGGATAGGCAGGGGAGGACCAGTTCCATAGATGGCATGTTCTCCCCATCTCAATCCTTTTGATTTCTATCTGTGAGGCCACTTAAAACAATTGGTTTATGCAGTAGACATTAATAAGGCAGAGACGCTTCATCAACGTGTCATGGGGGCGTTCGAAACAATACGACACCTTGAAAGGGTCCACCAGTCAATGATCCAACGGGTGCATGCGTGTGTAGAAGCACATGGAGGATATTTTGAACATTTTTTATGAGTTCCTGTGTTAAAGTACAACGATGGCCTTTTGAACATATTTTTATACGGAATTTTCTCCTTATTTTTCGTGTGACACACCCGTCCCCAAAATTTGTAAAAGAATTTTCGATACACCTTATATATATATATATATATATATATATATAGTCAAACCTAGTGAGCCAGACAAACCTACCCAGGTTTCACCTAAGCGGATCGTCAGGGAGAGCCAGCTTTCCCTGACGATCCGCATAGGTGAAACTTCGGTGGGTTTATCTGGCTCACTAGGTTTATCTAGGTCTGCTCTACGGTTGTATTGAGCTCTTTTAGTTAGTTGTTTACTCGTGTCGGGTTTTTTTCTTTGGGCTTTGAACCTGTATCTATGCGATTTTTTTTCGACAGACTTTCATGTTCCTGGCCCTTTCTTTTTTAAAACCTTTTTTTCCTTCAAGATTGATTTGATTGTTGACAAATCAAAAATTCGAAGGTTTTTCGTAACGAGTATAGTTACCTATATATATATATATATATATATATATATATATATATATACCGTCTCGCTGATTTCTTTTTGTTTATATTTTAATCGTCTTTGTTATTAAATATCCCACAATATGATAACTGAAAATCTGCCAATGAAGGTGAAATGTTGTAATAACTTGGACTCAAATTTAATATGCATGGTCAAGCAATTAAAGCACTTTTTATACATTTTCGTCTTAGCAAATTTATTTAATTTTTAATTTAAACGGTCATTTCTTTCAGCAAAAATATGATCAGACATATTACGGTGCGCATCTAAAGATAAAAATAAAAAAAATATTCAAATTTAAGATTTCAGCGTCGCCTCTCCTTCATGCGCATGTGTAATCACATCACTGTGTGCATCACGGCAAACATGGATATTCGTCCCCGAAAAAAAAATACAATTCCAAAAAGGTGATTTTTCCCATGACACCGCTATTATTTTTAACTACCCTCACTCCTCGGCAAAGTTTATTGTTTTAAAATGTTATAATTAAAATTGTAATAAAACCTAAACATATGATGAAAGCAAATTTATACATTTTCTTTTGGTGTTTGAGAATTTACAACAAAAATATTAAACACTATTTATTTACTAGATTGTTTATTTACAAGAATAATTTTATATTTACAACATTCGAAAAACTGATACAATTAAAACTGATCCAATGCATTATCATTTACCAATTTATAAAGAATTATATATGGAACCAATTTTTCAATTATAAATTTATAAACACTTGTTAAATTATTAAAATACGTGAATCAATTATAAGGAAATTCTTTTATATTTACCATTTTATAAAATTCGATTCAGTTGGCAGTTAGTCGTTGTTTTGTCAACTATTCCAATACATAATATAATAAATAAATATTGTTTATTATTTTTATGTCATTTTTCAAGAACAAAAAAATATAAATTCACTTTCATATGCTTAGGTTTTATTACAATTCAAATCATCCCTTTTTATAACAATAAAATAGCGAAGATAGTTAAAATACCGTCCTGGGTATGACGATAAACTACGTCCACGTCCTGGGAAAGACGATAAACTACATCCAACAGCAAGGCCTCTAATCACGAGCTTTTGAGGAGCGTGGAACCATCTCTTAATTGCTGGTGCTCTCAGGTTCACCCTCACTCGGGGTGATAGCACCTGTTAGGGTCCCAGCTATGGGTAAATAGTTAACACCCAGACTATATCCACGTCCTGGGTATGACGATAAACTACATCCGTGTTCTGAGTAAAACGATAAACTACATCGAACAGCATCCCCAAATCCAGATCTCGTCCTGGGTATGACAATAAACTACATCCGCGTCCTGGGTAAGACGATAAACTACGTCCGACAGCAAGGCCTCTAATCACGAGCTTTTGAGGTGCGTGGAACCACCTCTTAATTCCTGGTGTTCCCAGGTCCATCCTGTCCTGGGGTGGCAGCGCCTGTTAGGGTCCCAGCTATGGATAAATAGTTAACAACCAAAATTGTGTAAAAATTGGTTTTAATACCAGAAATACTTTGTAAAAAAAAAAATTATCAGCAATAATTTTTGAAGGAAAAATTATCGGCTGTAATTAAAAAAAAAAAATACCACCAATACAAACATTACCAGCCATCGATTGTTTGAAGGAAAAATATTCCCATAAATAGATTTTTGAAGAAAAAAATATTCCCAGAAATAAATTTTTGAAAAAAAATATATTACCAGAAACAAAAACTTTTGTCGGCGTTAAATATCTCATTGAGATTGATAGGCCGTAAAACAAAGAAACAATTAGTTAAAATTCTTCCGTTATTCTCTTTTTTTTTTGTGAGTACGAATGTCCATGTTTGTCAGCTACACTTTAGTACGAAGAAGTCCTAAAGAACGAAACGTATCACACGAAAAAATTTTTTTCTACTTCGTCACAGATTTTACAAAAATTGCCCTGATATATAAAAACGTATATATATGTGCATGTGTGTGTGATTGTGTACCTATTTTACTCCATTTGTTATTTCTCTCATTAGCATATATATATTTATATATATATATATATATATATATATATATATATATATATATATATGTAAATGAGCATTGAAGTCAAAACTCAGAGGCGACAGGCTGTTTCATGCTAGACGTAATGGTCAGGCCGCGAGTATGGGAATTTTTCTCGACTATCTATATATATGTGTCAGTGGTGCATTGTGGGTAATACATTCTAACGGTTACTTTGGCGGGAGTGGTTTGTTTATTTATTTATTTATTTGGATTAATTTATTTTACTTGTTTTTTTATTTTTATTTTTTATATATTTATTTATTTTTTTCGGTTTTAGAATGTTTTATTAACGTAGTAAAAAAATTGCGGGGAATTGTTTAGGTCGCTTATTTAATTGTTTGTTTTGGTCTGGGAAGATAAAGCTATATATTCGTCCAATTTCTAGATTGATTGCCGTAGTCTATTCTGCTATTTTGGCGGGGACAGTTTTTAATTTGTTTATTTATTTATTTATTTATTTGGATTCATTATTTTTTTTGTTTTTGTTTTTGTTTTTGCTTATTTATTTTTATTTGTTCTAACGGTTATTTTAGCGGGAAATAAAAAACAAGTAAAACAAACCAAGCCAAATAAATAAACAAGCCACTCCCGCCAAAACAACCGCTAGAATGGATCACCCACAACGCACCACCGACCCACACATATAAAAAATCGAGACAAAAAATCCAACACTCGCGGCCTGACGATTGCGTTCAGCATGAAACAACCTGTCGCCTTTGAGGGTTGACTTCAATGTTCAGTTTTATATTTATATTTGCATAAGCTCTCTTTCTGATATTGAGCACTTTATACCATAAATATAGCACACCCTAAAACTATATTTCTTCATATATATATATATATATATATATATATATATATATAAGGAGATTTAAGGCAACGGAAATTGCCCTACAGAAAGATGCTGAGAACACCATGGGAAGAACACGGGAACAACGAGAAGGTTTGAAAGACAATGGAAGCGAAAAGAATGCTTATACTTTGAATCACAAAGAGTTTAAATGTTTAGGCCACTTAAAGAGGATAAGGGACTTGGAGAATTTGACACTCCCAGGACATATTGAAGGAAAGAATGACTGAGGGAAACAGAGAGTAACCTATCTTACGTGATTGTCTAAATGGTGATCAGAAAAGGGAGGGGTAAGAATAGTTAAAAACAAACATTGTTAAGACATATTACGGATTGGAAGTAATGGAGACACATGATCGGCCACTTCCCGAATTGATAGGACCCATAAAAGAAAAAGAGAAAAAAAGAGATCGACCAATATTTTTATACCAGCTGCGCATTCAATGTCAAAGAGCTCACAATGTGGTTCGCAATTTTTTTTTACGGTGTTATCAAATAAAGTACTCTCAAGTGAAAATGAACTACAAACCTTGCGGTTACCAGTCTAATAGTTTATGACCACTAAGCCAGCCCGAAAAGTACACCCATGCGCATAACAATAAATAACTACAAATGCATTAATTTTATCCTTTGTGTCTTCAATTCAATAGATTTGTTTTTGTTTACTTTGCTTTTCTTAAGGACTGCCTTTGTCATTTCGTTTCGCTTCCTTTTCGTGCGGTTCGTTTCGTATCATTTCGCGTTTTATGGAATTTCAGGAAAAAAAATGGTTCCAGCCGATATCATCTGCTTCCAATATCGAACGGAATGAAGCGGTAAAACGAATCACTTTTATTTTTCCTTCTTTCCCCTCCTTTCACCTTATCAAACTTTTTTTTTTTTATTTTCCCTGATTTCTCATTTTCAATTTTTCATTTTTTTCTCGCTTTCATTTTTTTGTTTTTAGTTTTTCTATCTTTCTTTTCCTCTTTTTCATTTTCCGAGTTTTCATTTGTTCTTTCTTTCTTCCTTTTCTTGTCTCTATTTCTTTCTTTCTTTTTTTTTCTTTCTTGCATTCGCCTAGTTGTTTTTCTTTTTCATCTAACGTTTGTCTTTCTTTCGTTATCCTATTTTTCTATCCTTTTAATTTTAACAACATTCTTTCGTTTCTTTCTTTTTTATTCATTTTTCTAGTGTTCTTTCCTTTGTTTACCCTTCATTTATTTTTCCTAGCTTTCTTTCTTTTTTATTCATTTCCTAGTTTTATTTCCGTAGCTTTCTTTCTTTCTTTTATTTTGTCTTTCTCTCTTTCATGCTTTCTTTATTGCTTTCATTTCCTTAGTTTTCCTTCTATTTTCATTTTACTCGCTTTCTTTCTTTCATTCTTATTTTCTTCCTTTCGTTTGCTTAGTCTTCGTTCTTTTTCATTCTATTTACTTTCTTTTTTGCCATCCTAATTTACTTTTTCATTCATTTCCTTTCTTACTACATTATGTATTTACTTAGATTTCTTTCTTTCTTTCCTTCTCTCATTTTCCTTGTTTTCTTTCTAGTTGCATTTTATTCACAATCTTTCTTTCTTTCTTTCATTCTTTCTTTCTTTATTTTTTCTTTCATTTGTTTCTTTCATATCCTTAGCTTTCTTTTTTCATTTTAGTATCTCTCTTTCTTTCATTTTCTTAGTCTTCCTTCCTTTTTTTAATTTTGCTAACTTTTCTTACCTTGTCCTAGTTTTCATTTATTATTCATTTTTCTAACTTTCTTCCTTCTTTATTTTATTTTATTTTATTTTATTTAAGGGAGCACGGTGGAGTAATGGATAGCGGCTTGGAGTAAGGAATCGGAGAGCCGAGTTCTAATTCCAGCCGAATCCATTACATTCACATACGTGCTAATAACCTTGGTAAAGATGTGAATCCTTTTCTTCTCCCTCCAGCTATGGGTAAATAGCAGGAGAGACTGGGTTCTATAGAATGGCATCTGGTTTAGGAGAAGGACAACTCTGAATTCAAACCCAGAGTGGAGCCCCTAAGGCGTATAGACGACATTTCATGCTACCTTGCCTCCTGGGTAAGTAACAGTCTAACTCTCTGCTTTCGGGGGAAGAGGAACCCGGTCGAGGCTCCGCCGAAGGGCAGAGTCTCGTTCGGGGTGGGTGACTGCCCCTGAACCCGTTTATGTGGGTTCAAAGTGGGAATATTTTTTGCCGGAAATCCCACGTTAAACCCGGCCTTGTGCCATATGTAACCCTCGTGGTGGGGGGGGGGCTAAATATTACTTCATGCTACCTTCCGGCAACTCCTTCCGCTGCGCTGGTACCAAACTGTATTGGTTTATCCTCTCCTTTAGATTCTGCTAGCAAGGCGGAGAGGGGGAACTAGATGTCTGGGCAAGCCCTAGTTCTCCATATATACCCCGCCAAAGCTCATAGCGCACCGCGCTACTCCATCCTCTCTTGTGACGGACGGATGCCGACGACGACGATTCCTTTTTTTCTAGCTTTCTTTCTTTTCATTCATTTTTCTTTCTTCCTATCATTTTTTTAATTCATTTTTCTAGATGTCTTCCTTCCTTTCTTTCATTCATTTTTCTAATTTCTTTTTTCTTTTCTTATTTATTCATTTTTCTTTCCTTCTTGCTTGCTTTCTTCTTTTTATTCATTTTTCTAACTTTCTTCCTTTCTTTCTTTTTTATTCATTTTCTAACTTTCTTCCTTTCTTTATATTTATTTTTCTGGCATCTTTCTTTTTATTCATTTGTTATTCATTCTTCTGACTTTCTTCCTTTCTTTCTTTTTATTCATTTGTTATTCATTCTTCTGACTTTCTTCCTTTCTTTCTTTTTATTCATTTGTTATTCATTCTTCTGACTTTCTTCCTTTCTTTCTTTTTATTCATTTGTTATTCATCCTTCTGGCTTTTTTCCTTTCTTCTTCGTTTATTCCTTTTTCTAGTTGACTTCCTTTCTTTCTTTTTTATTCATTTTTTTAACTTTCTTCCTTTACGTCTTTTTTTATTAATTTCATAACTTTATTTATTTATTTACTTAGCTCTCTTACTCTCCTTCTTTAATTTTCCTATTCTTTTTCTTTTTTATTTTCCCATCTTTCTTATTTTTCATTTGTCCTAGCGTCGATTTTTACTCTTCTTAATACTATTCGTTTCTTTTTTCTTTTCTTTTTTATTCCTTCTCTTCCGTTTTCATTCGTTACTATTCTTATTTAACGCTTCAATCTTGTTTCGCTTTCTCTTTCCATGAACATACCAACTCTTTTTTTCATTTCTTTTTTCCTTCTGTTTTCCTTCTTATCTTGCAAATAGCGATCGGATAATCTCTTTTTCCTTCCTTTTTATTGTATTTCATTCATTCTTATTAATTTCAGCTTTTTCATTTTTTATGCAGTTTTTGTTCTTTTTGAGTAACTTTTTCATGCTTTTTTATTAATTGCTTTTTTTAACTTTTTTAATTTTTTTCTTTTTTGTTAATTTTATTGTTTACCCTCTTTTATATTAATAATTTTTTTCTTTTTTATTATTTTTG
The DNA here is from genome assembly GCA_963932145.1 of Acanthosepion lycidas. Taxonomy (NCBI): domain Eukaryota; kingdom Metazoa; phylum Mollusca; class Cephalopoda; order Sepiida; family Sepiidae; genus Acanthosepion; species Acanthosepion lycidas. The sequence goes on along the minus strand of OZ010609.1, from coordinate 19,455,569 downwards.
TACTATTTATTAATTTCTTCTTTTTATTTTTTTCTCGTTATTTTTTTTTTTTTTATTATTTTTCCTTCTTTTTATTTTCTTCTTTTCCCTTTTTAGGAATGTTTCCTTCTTTTGGACTAATTTCTTCTTTTCTCGTTTTTCCCCCTTTTTCTTTTATTTTTTTTCTTTTTCTTTTGCTAGTTTGTCTTTCTTTTTTCCTTCTTTTTCATAATTTTTTTCTTTTTATTAACTTCTTTTTCATTTTTTCTTTTTTTTCTTCTTTTGCCTTTTTTTAATATTATTTCCTTCTTTTTTTAATAACTTCTGTTTTTGCACTTTTCCTTAATTTCTTTTCCTTTTTTTGTTGATTTTTCCATCTTTTTCACTAATATCTTCTTTTTTATCAATTTCTTCTTTTCCTCTTTTTTCTTAGTTATTCATTCTTTTGTAATTTCTCCTTTGGTATTCATTTCTTCTCTCTTTTTTTTATCGTCATTTTCGACAGGAATATTGGTTTATGATCCGACATATGCAATGTAAGCCTCCTTGATAATGTTGTTAATATTGTTGATATATTTACTTATTGTCAGAGTTATAATCTCGCAAAGGAAATATAAATTTACATACAATGTTGGTCTTAGCTGACGGAGAAGAATTACAGTGGATGATTAAGTTGGTTGTATTAAATTTAGTATAGTATATAATTAGTTACATTTTTTTTATTGAAATTAGTACTTATGAGTTTTTCGGATTTAAAAAAAATCTTTTTAGGTTTTTCATAATTTAAAGAAATATTAATTGACAATACAAGTATACTCCACTATGAAAACAAAAAACAAAAACTTCAAATTCATGAAGCCTTCTAAACAAGACAAATATACCTAACACTAAATAAGGGTAACTATGAGTATAGCAACAATGTTTTAAAATGTCTATAATTGCAATATTTTAAAATACTCAAATTGTAATTTTTTTAAAATTACAATTATATAAATTAAAGTCACCTCCATTAGATAACCGTGATAGCTTTAACACTTATTTTTTAAATTAACTATAATAGAGCGCGTTCATACGTGTTTAAAATTATAGCAGAGAGCGTTTCATGCGCATTTAAAAAAATTTCACAACTATCAAATACATAAATTTTTTTGTCTTAGAAATTCGCACCTCAAGATGGTCTTGGATGAGATAGAAATAGTTAGGAATATAAAATAAATGAAAAAGAAAACTACGGCGCCTTTCTTAATGAATTTAATGTCAACATTAAGAAGGTGATCAGAGAATTCAAGAGGATTAAACTAAAATAAATATACATAATATATCCAGATTATTCAGCCAAACATGCTTGAATGAAGATATTATGCCTAAATATATATATTAAACAGGGGAATATATATATATATTAGACTCTCCAGTGGTTTTTGACGTATGAGGGTCAAGCAGCTCAGTTCTTAGAACCAACAACTAGACTACCCACAAATATGATTTGATTAGAGACATGAAGGCTTGTGCATAAAAAAACACACTTATTGGAAGAGCCAAATACAGTGTTGTCCCTGACCGATCACCACAAAAGTCGGTCTTTCTCGATCCATAGTTTGTGGCGCCACAGATCCTGTCTCAGCATTGCAACGATAAACAGCAGCAAATGTTAGCGGACTCGGTTACAATCGATCCGGAAACACAATCTGATACAGCGACGCAGCCTCGCATCCATTACCAGGCGTATGTAAAAATCATATCTGCCTACTCAGGATGTGAATATCCTGCCATTGTTAAATGGAACACTTCTCATTTCACTCACAACTACACACGCTAAATACTGAAAACAGATAAGCCGTAAATGTACACGAATGTCAAATCTAACCAAGTCTAAAAATAAATTGACCTAGAAAACTTTTTTAAGGAGACATACATTAAGAAGAAAAAACAAGTTAGGATAACGGGTAAAGGAAGGTAAATAGATAGGAAGGTCAAATTTAGCACAGTTACAATGTGTCAAAATAATGTTTAAAAAATGAGGCTTTTAAAGTAATGTCTGCATTGATTACATCATCATCATATGATACAATCCTCATCACATACTACTACTAAAAATAATAATAATAATAATAATACAAAAAATAATAAAATATAAGAATAATATATAATATAAAACATAAATATATACATAAAATATATAACAAAAATGTTAAGTAACTAAAAAAACTCCAGAAAATCATAATAATATCTAATAATATATATATATATATATATATATATATATATATATATATATATATATATATATATATATAATAAATAAGTAAAAAATAAATTGTTGTGGCCTGTTTAGGGGCTAGAAAGAAAGACAGGAAAGATGAAGGTAGGTTGAACAAGTGTATTGAAATAACAGATATATACAAAGCAAGAATGTTAGTAATAAGCAGATAGAAGTGTACGACGGAACGATCGGGTTACGCTGTGTCTTGGCTACTCACACACGTTAGTATTTATGAAAGGAGGAAGAGTTCATTCTACTGTAGGTGGGTTACTACAACATAAATACAAATAATAATAGTAGCATTTAAATTATATATATATAGTTGTGATAATAATAAGATGTAAGCATCTGCAAGACAATCACATAAATAATTAAATATATCACGTGACTCATATATATATATATATATATATATATATATATATATATATATATATATATATTACACAGCAAAAAATCCAAAATTACCTCATGTGGGTATAGTCTATTTCAGACTATCAATACTTATGCCAGTTTTCCTCAGCCTAGACTAACTGTCTCGGAATGGGGGTTTTGAGTTCAGTTTAGACAGCAGTCGGTGAAAATGTACGGGGCTAGTTAAGGGAACGCCTCGTTTTGATAAGGAGTCTGGTGACAAGGGAATTGGCCGGAGTGGGAGTTTATTTATGGCCAAAGCTTTTAGTTGCACGCAAAAATACACATACACATATATATACGAACAGATGTACACATATATGTCTGTACCCATATACAATAGGAACCAAAATCACAAGTGCATCTCCATCAATTCAATGTTTTAGGGGAATTTGTATTTTTTTGAAAATAACTTCATTTCTTTGGTTCAATAGTTGGCCAGCATTTTTGTATCTATTTATCATGATCTTCTCCTCTATGCATAGATTGCATCTATCCCGGAAGTGCCTGGGAGTTTGAGACAAAATCTATCCCATTTAATCTGTGTGGTAAAGTCTCTATCTTTAAGTCTCCAAAAATGCTTAGAACTGTTTGGTGTATTAAAGAAGCATTAGAGAAGGAATGCCTGTGATTGTAGAATCTCTGTTTCCAACTCCCAGCGCAGATACCGATGTATACTTTTTATCATTAATATTTACTTTTGGAAAGATGGTAACTTGATATGCAACATTATCCGAATAACAGACACCTCCATCTGGGCAGTTAGTTCCGGTTGTACAATTGCAAGAAGGCTTGTTATTTTGCATGTTACTATAATAAAAAGATTTTATTATTTTATTGTTAGTCAGTCAATAATATTATACACGTTGTTTGTACAGGAATAACTAATTTTTAGTTTTTTCTCTTGAAATTCTTTTGTAGAGGGTTGTTGTGATTAAAATCTTTATCGATTAAATTCAGAAACTATTTTATCTTTTTATAAGATCCATTATTTTATCTTTTTATAAGGTTTATTATTTTATCTTTTTATATGGTCTATTGTTTTATCTTTTTATAAGGTCTATTTTATCTTTTTATAAGGTCTATTATTTTATCTTTTTATAAGACCTGATATTTTATCTTTTTATAAAGTCTATTATAGTTTGTATCATACATTGAACTCTCCTAAAATGATCATTCGTGCTTTTAGTAATGGTACAACATTCATACTCTGGCTTCCATCTTCAAAGTCCATTCAAGAACCATCAAGAGAACGCTGAATAAGTATTTTTAAAAAAAGGGAACAATAAAAAAGAAAACTTAATCAGTAGGTCACAACAAAAAAACGGATCATTATTTGAACCGAAGAGTTAAAGAGATTATTTAGAAAAGATCCAACTCAATCCATAAGACGTTTGGCAGTGAAAAGGACTTGAAAAGGAAATCGTACGTGAAATGAGTGATGTAACTTGTTACTCCAGGACAGAAAGTTAGAAGGTTAAAGAAAGATGGAGACCATCTTGAATAAGTTGGAAAACGATCCTAGAATAATATATATATATATATATATATATATATATATATATATATATATATATATATATATATATATGAACTTTATTTCAATCTTTCATCAAGGTGTTTTTTTGTTTTGTTTTTTTCTAATACAAAATTGTTGTGTTCATCTAAAAAGCAGGCATTGAAGTTAACACCCAGAAGCGACAGTCAGTTTCATGCTAAACGCAATCGAGGTGATCTGACGGTCACGATAAGCATGAAACGGACAGTGAAAGAAAGAAAGAAAGAAAGAAAGAAAGAAAAGTGGAAGGAAGAAATATATATTTTAATAGGGAAATTAACAATAAAAGAAAGAAAGAAAGAAAGAAAGAAAGAAAGAAAGAAAATAGAAGGAAATATATTCTTTTAATATAGAATTATAACAAATTAGAAAGAAAGAAAGAAAAAAGAAGGAAAGAAAGAAAGAAATATATTCTTTAATAGGGAACTAACAATATAAGAAAAAAGAAAGAAAGAAAGAAAGAAAGATAGAAAGAAAGAAATTTAATCTTTAACAGGGAAGTAACAATATATGAAAAAAAGAAGGAAATACATAGAAGGAAATATATTCTTTAATAGGAAAGAAAGAAAAAAGAAAGAAGGAAATATATTCTTTTATAGGGTACTAAGAATATAAAAAAGAAAAAAGAAAGAAAAAGGAAGGAAATATTTTAATAGGAAACTATAACAATATATGAAAAAAAGAAAGAAAAAAGAAAGAAAGAAAGAAAGAAAGAAAGAAAGAAAAAAGAAAGAAAGAAAGAAAGAACGTAAGTAAAAAGAATGAAATATATTCTTTAATATAAGAATGAAAGAAGATAATGAGGCTGGCCTATAAGAAATAAGAAAGAAAAAACAAATTTTACTAAAACTGGGTAAATCTTCCAAAAAAGTAAAAAAAAATAAGTTTGATCAAAAGTGAAAGAAAGTAAACCGGAAAATGTAAAATAAAATTTAAAAAATGGAGCAATAATAAAAATATATATATATATATAAAAGCGAAAAAAAAAAGACAGAAATAATCCGAAAATGGAAAGCAAAGGATATTAGCTGTCAATAATGGCGGTAGATGAAGAATGAAGAATGAAATGAGACCGCAACGCTAAGCCGACAGATGAATTACTTCAAAAAACGACGCCTCTCAATTGATAGGAATATCGAGACAAATTTGATCTTCTAACTTTTCAACGCTCCACTGACCGAAGCGATTTCTCCATCTATCAGCAAACATGAATTCTTCCACGACGCAAACCACTTCTCGTTGAAATAAAATTCTTTATATAGTTAGAAAATCTTCAATCCTGGGTATGACGATAAACTACATCCGGCAGCAAGCCTTCTGATTGGGAGATTGGCGGTTTTGAGAAGCGCGGAACAATATTTTAATTTCAATTGTTCCTAGGTACATCCTGACCCGAGGTGATAGCACCTGTTAGGGTCCCACCTATGGGCAAATTGTTAAAAAAAAATCTCTATGAAAGTTTTAAAATACATTTTTATCGTAAAAATACCAACAATACATTTTTAAAGCAAAATCGCCAGCAATACGATTTATTTGGAGTTGAAGGAATACCATTGCATTCAAAATATATTTAGTAGAAGCCATAAAGTTGTGTTCAAATTATATAAATTTCGGCATTAAATAACCCATAGAGGTGGAGATACCGCTAAACAAATTCAAACAATTAAAACCTCCAACGCCATGACTTCTAACTAGAAATTTAAAAAAAAAACCCTCATTGCTTAAGTTATTCACTCAATGCCCCTAAAATCTCACTTTGGCATATGGGGCGGGCACGAAGCCTTTCCGTAGCAAGTTAATTTCTCGATTCAGATTCTCCTTCTCCGAGACTGATTGCCTGCTAAGTCTGAAGAGGCAAGTCTGTCTTACTATTTAACCCATAGCTGGGGAGAGAAAGGTTCCTACCAAGGAATTTGCACGAAAGTGAATGCAACGAATTCGACTGAATTGTAGCCGGGTTCACAATTGATATTAGTGAGAGTACCCTTCTTCATTTTTATGGTAAAAGCTTCCTTTATTTTTAAGCGTTTTCTGCATTTAGATGAGAGTATTTTGTTGGTATTTTCTACAATTATGTTTCTTATAGAGGTTTATAGGTCTCTGTATGTAAATAAATGGGTCCTGATGGACCTATGACACGAAAGATGCAATGCTAATTGTATTTAAAACCTTTCTTATCGCTAAAAAAATCTACATAACCAGACAAACAAAAAACGTCAGTGAAAATGGCTAACAGACTAGCCGAAAGTGCTCGGATGCACAGATCATATGCACAGTTTTCACACGTTCTGTTCAAAAAAGAAATCAGTTGTAATAAAAAGCTTAATCTCAGTGCCCTGTCAGACGTCTTTAATGAAACCTGCATAAAAGAAGAATTGGTGTCCAAATACACAATATATATAAACTGGGTGGAAAGAAACTCCCTATTTAAAATTGTTAACGATTTTATTAATTCACACGGAATTAATTCCACTTAGTCATACGTTTTTCCTCCAAAACTGTTCTTGGTATATAAAATGTATATATCATTATACCCCATAAATAAATATATATATATATGTGTGTGTGTGAAAATTTCTCCGATTTAACCAGTAGAGAAGACAATATTTATTTATTCATATATATATATATATATATATATATATATATATATATATATATACGATAAGATAAAAACAAACAAGGAAACGTTTATAAATTTAACAATTTTCGCTTTTATTTAAACTTCATATATATATATATATATATATATATGTGTGTGTGTGTGTGTGTGTGTGTGTGTGTGTGTGTGTAAAGAGAGAGAAAGACGTGATCATGGTGTTCATTCAAATATTTTTATGCATGCAAAGATTTTTTCTATATCTTGTATATATATATATATATATATATATATATATATATATATATATATATATATATATATATATTTAACACATCTTCAAAGTAAGCCAAAAGTGTGTTCTATGTTTTATATATGTATATACAAATCATTATATTGTGTATAATAGTATATGAATTTACATGTATACGAGTAAATATCACATCTTCGCGTACACTTGAATATATATATATATATATATATATATATATATATATATATATATATATAGACAAATACACGCAGATATATACGAGTGTGTGTTTGTGTATGAGTGTATGCGTGTGTGTGTGTGTGTTTAAACAAACGTTCTTTATAATTCTTTGATCTCTATTAGACGAATCTTTCTAATCGTCCTGATCCTGAAGATATTCCAATAATAATTCTTTTTCTTTTAATCTCAAAGTAATTGGAAGGATTTTTCTTTATATTTTGGTTTTTTTTTTATAAAACCGAGTCGCTTTTTTCTTCATCTTTTCGGTTTTATCTTTCATTAGAAAATTGAACTGCTTCTCCTTTCCTCTACGCTATTACTAGTGCCGTTTTTCATACACACACACACACACACACACATATATATATATATATATATATATATATATATATATATATATATATATATGTTGCTCATTTCTTTTCTTTCCAAGGAAATATTTTTATCCTCCATTCTCCATTTTTCTTTCTTTTTCGTTTTGTTTTTGTATTTTTGGGTTTGTTTTTTCTTTTCTTTTTTTTTTTTTTGTATTTTTTTTTATATCTTTTTTGTACGCGCATGCGTGTAGATTTTCTCCAATGATATTTTTTTAATCTATAACTTCTTTCTTTTTCAACTTTATAGTTTATAGCTAAGATTTTACGCTCTTCCGAACTCTGAACCCGAAATAACAACAATAATAATAATAATAATAATAATAATAATAATAATAATAATAATAATAATTATTATAATAATAATCTACAAAGGCGAAAAGTTTAGAATAAGAACGACGTAGATAATATCAAACTGGCAAGAACAAGCATGAAAAGAGAAAGCCAATAAAGATAGGGACAAAGTAAATAGCAATTGAAATACAAGAAATATGCAAGGGAGATAATCCAGACTGTCTCGAAGAAGATCCCATCATGCAAAAGAAGCGATAATGACACAAAGGACAATAATATCCGTGATAATATAAGAAATAGAAACAAAATGATAAAGGAATTAATGATACTATGAATATTTTGACATCTATTGTCGCTACTACTAATAATAGTGAAAAATAATGCCTTTAACGACAGTAATAAATAATTATATTCATAACTGATAACCATTATAAGAATGACGTTTATAATAGCAATAATGATTTTATGACAGCGGAGAGCGCGTAAAAAAAGAAATGGGAGATAATCCAGATCTTTAATCCCCGTATTCTGCTATAAAAGAAATGTTCTGGAGTAATATATATATATATATATATATATATATATATATATATATATATATATATATATATATATATATATATATATATATATATATATAAAGAATCGAAAAGAAAAGTGAAACGCTGAATTTGAATGGTGTGGGGATGTCATATTGAGATAGGATAAGATAAAACTAAAATCTTTCAGTCGCTTTATTCTCCGGCCGTCTTTGAATGCCGTTGCGTGAGGCGATGATGCACAAAGTTTTCATTGCTTATTCGTATCGAACAAAAAATCGCTAGCAGACATTATCTTTTTTTTTTTTTTCTGCAATTGTTTCTTGTTTATTTTTTCGTGTATGTGTGATTTTTATTTATTTATTCATTTGTTTATTTGGTTGGTTGGTTTTGAATTAAAAGTTGTCAGTCGTGATGAATATTTAGGTTTTCTAACAGAAATCCCACACACGACATCTTCCATAGTTTCTGAAGCTTCTTGCTTCTTTGTGTGTCTGCGTTTTCTTCCTTTCTGTATTTCTTTCTTTATTTCTTTCAATCTTTCTTCCATTGCAAATGAGGATTCTTTTTTCTCTCATGATATCTTCCATTGTGTCTTAGATTTCTTTCTTTCTCTTTTGCATATTTTCCATTCTGTCTCAGGATTTTTCTTCCTTTCTTTCTTCCTTTTTTTCTTTCTCTTCATTTTTCTTTCGTTCATTCTTTCTCTCGTGATTTCTTCTATCGTATCTCCGACTTTTATCTATCTGTCTTTCTTGAATGGCATCTTGCATTTTGAATAAGGCATTTTCTTTCTTTTTACTTTCTTGACTTCTATCATTGTGTCTGAATCTTCTTTATTTCTGTCTTTCTTTTTTCATTCATTTTTCATTCAATTTTTCTTTCATTCAATTTTTTCATTCATTTTTTTCTTTCATTCTTTCTTTTTACTTTCTTGACCTCTATCATTGTGTCTGAATCTTCTTTATTTCTGTCTTTCTTTTTTCATTCATTTTTCATTCAATTTTTCTTTCATTCAATTTTTTCATTTATTTTTCATTCAATTTTTCTTTCATTCAATTTTTTCATTCATTTTTTTCTTTCATTCTTTCTTTTTTACTTTCTTGACCTCTATCATTGTGTCTGAATCTTCTTTATTTTTGTCTTTCTTTCATTCATTTTTCATTCAGTTTTTCTTTTCTTCAATTTTTCTTTCATACCTTTTTCTTTCATTCTTTCTTTTTACTTTCTTGATTTCTATCATTGTATCTGCAGTTTTTTATTTCATTCATTTTTTCAATCATTTTTTTTCGTTCACTTTTCTCTCTTTCTTTCTTTATACTATCTTGACCTCTATCATTGGCTGCAGCTTTTTATTTCTGTCTTTCTTTCATTTATTCATTCAATTTTTCCTTCATTCTTTCTTTTTATTTTCATAACTTCTATCATTGTGTCTGCACCTTCTTTCTTTTTTTCTTTCATACATTTTTTCATTCATTTTTTCTTTCATTCATTTTTTTCCTTTTTTCTTCTATTGTATCTGAGGCTTCATTCTTTCTTTCATGACATCTTTCATTGTGTATGAGACTTCTTTCTTTCTGTCTTTCATTCTTTCATTCATTCTTTCTTTCATTCTTTCATTCATTCTTTCTTTCATTCTTTCTTTCATTGTGGTTCCTGCTTCTTTCTTTCTTTATTCATTTTATCTTTCTTGACATCTTCCATTGTGTCTTCGGTTTCTTTCATTCTGTGCATCTTTCTTTCATTCTTTATTTCGTTCACGATTGCTTCTATTGTGTCTGAGTCTTCTTTCTTTCTTTCTCTTCCATGGCATCTTTCATTTTGTCTGAGGTAACTTCCTTTCGTTCTTTTTCTTTCCACACATTTTCCATTCTGTCTGAGATCTCTTTCTTTCTCTCTTTCATGACATTTTCAATTTTGTCTGAAGCATATTTCTTTCTTTCTTTCTTTCTTTGCAATAATTAATTTATTCTTCGTTTTTCTTCACGTTTAGTGCTTTTCATTCTCTCAATCTGCCTTCCTTTCAGTTGCTACTTTCTTCTTCTCAATTAATAACTCATTCATTCATTCATTATTTTTTTTTCTCAGTTTGTATTTTTTCTTTCTTTCTTCTAAGTACTTCTTTCTTTCATTCATTCATTCTTTCTTTGTTTTTTTTCTTTCAACTCAGTTACTACTTTCTTTTTCTTCTCAAATGATTCTTTCTTTCTTTACAATTCTTCGTTTTTTCTTCACAATTAGTGCTTTCCATTCCCTTTTCAGTTACTACTTTCTCCTCTTCAAATAGTAAGTCATTCATTCTTTTTCTTTCTTTCTTATCCTCTTTATTTTCTTCGATGCTTTTCTTCCCCCTTCTTTCTTTCTTTTTTTCTTTCTTTGCAATAATTGATTCATTCTTCGTTTTTCTTCGCGATTAGCGCTTTTCATTCTTTCATTCTCCCTTCCTTTCAGTTGCTCCTTTCTCCTTCTCAATTAGTGCACCATTCGTTTATTCATTCTTTCTTTCTTTCTTTTTCATTTATCAATATTTCTTCCTTCCTGACATTTATTCATTCGATTTTAATTATTTTCATTTGTTCCCCAAGTTATTCTGTAAATTTGAATTGTTCTTAAACAATTTTTCTTTCTTTCTTTAACCCGTTCTTTCTTTCTTCCTTTCTTCCTTTCTTCAATTCGTTCTTTCTTTCTTTATTTATTTATTCCTTTCTTCCATTCTTTCTTTTTTTCTTTCTTTCTTTCTTAACTTCTTCCATCATATATGAGGCTTTTTTCTTTACTTTTTTTTTCTTTTTTTTTCTTTCTTTTTTTGTATTTTTCTTCGTTTTTTCATGATTTGTTTGTTCTTTATTTGTGTTTCTTTTTCTTTCCTGTTTTCCGTTTTTTTTTTTTCTTTTCTCGTCATTTTTTAATTTTTTTATTCCTCTTTATAAAGCTTTCAGAAACAGGAAAATTTCGTTAGAAACAAAGTGTGCTGAACTGTCAGGTTATATCAATATATGGCAGTGGATGTTGGACAATCTCCTCACAAATGAAGAGAAACCTGGGCCCAGTTGGGGCGTAACAGAAATATAGCTTTACAGAAGGATGCTGGGAATACTACAAGCGGCTGGGCGTAAACTACGAAGTCTTGGATAATGGAAACAAAAAGTAAAGTGATACTCAAAATCAGACAAATTAAATTTTTCTGGCAGGTAATTAGGAAGGAAGGCTTAAAAAATATGACACTCACAGGTTATATCGAAGGCAAAAGAGTCACCTACCTGAGCAGCTGATGTAAACGGATTCTTGAACGGGAGAAGAGGTGTGGCAAAGAGATAAACGTTGGTAAGTGCTGTACTGGTTAAAGGTTTTAGAGAGGTATGGTAACCCACGTCCTGAAGGGACACGAAGCATAAAAGAAGTAGATATTAGATTAATTACTCTAATATTTAGCATTTCATTTTTCATTTCTTTGGGATATTTCATATTTCTTTTCAGTATTCATTTCTTGCTTGCTTAATTAAATGCTTTATGTTTTTTCCATCCGATCATTCCGTCTGCTGATTTTATTTTCTTATTTTACTTGAAATTTCTCTTTGTTTTTCTTTTATTTCTCTGCTTTTTTAAATGGTGTAAGACAAGGGTGTGTCTTCTCGCCGGACTTATGAGGCGATTCTGAGAGATTTCGAATTCCTACCAAGATTTATTATTGGCGGCTACAAATTTAACAACGTAAGACAGTCAGATGACACAGAGATAATAGCAGACATAGAAAGGAATTCTACAAGAACTCTACAATTTTAACATCGTAATATACTCAGATGACACGATGGTAATAGCAGACATTACAAGAACTTTTACAGAAAGTAGAGAAGGATAGCGAGAACAAAGGATTAAACATCAACTGCAAGAAGACAATGTATGGTTGTTGGCAAAAGGAATAACCCAGTATGAGAATTAAAAATTGGAGACACTTAAAATCAGGCAAGTACAAACATATAAATACCTAGGAAGGGTTTTTAACAAAGGACAGAAACTGACACCGAAATCCGAAGACGTATTAAGATAGCGAAAGATGCTTTCCAAAAGCTAAGCAAAGTATAAAGAAAGAGGAAAATCTCGGTAAAAACTGTAATTTAACATCAATCCTCCTATATTTAAATTCAAATTTACTATTACATGTATGTAAACAGAATATATGATTGTCATCAAATAAAACTACCCAAGATGTAAATTACAGATTGGGGACACTTAAAATCAGGCAACTACAAATATTTAAATACCTAGGAAGGATTTTTAACAGAGGATGGAAAATTCAACACCAAAATCTGAAGGCGTCTTGAGATAGTGAAAAATGCCTTTTAAAAGCTAAGCAAAGTATTAAGAAAGAGGAAAATCTCTTTAAAAAGAATACTGTACTGATATTTAACATTAATTTTCCTATATTTAAATTCACGTTTACTTTTAATCATATGTAAACAGAATATATGCTTGTCATGAAATAAAACAACCCAAGATACGAATTACAAATTGGGGACACTTAAAATCAGGCAAGTACAAACATTTAAATATCTAGGAAGGTTTTTTAACAAAGGACAGAAAATGCGACACCGAAATCCGAAGGCGTATTGGGATAGCGAAAGATGCCTTCTAAAAGCTAAGCAAAGTATTAAGAAACAGAGAAAAAAAACTTCGTTGGAAACAGAGAAAAGATCACTGAACTGTTATGTGATATTTGTCCTCCTATATGTCAGTGAATGGTGGTCAATCTCCTCAAAGATGAAGAAGAGACTTGAAGCGACAGAAATGTGGTTCTTCAGAATGATGCTGAAGATACCATTGACCGAATATCGAGGTTTTAGAGAAAATGCAAACAAAAAGGATACTTATACTTAACATCATGGAGAAACAGTTGCAATTTCTAGGGCGCATGATGAGGAAAAAGTGCTTGGAAGCGTTTCAACGGAAGACGGAGGGTGCGATATTAAAACCCGAAGGCACTTTGGGACAGTGAAAGATGCCTTCTAAAAGCTAAGCAATGAATAAAGAAACAGATAAAAATTTCGTCAGAAACAAAGAAAAGAATATTTGAAAAAGTACCTCGTACCTGGAAGTTATAAATGATGACAACGCGTCCCGATGTCTGCAGAATCAATCTGTGCTTTTTAATTTCCTAAAGAGATGACATAATATCTAATTCTTTTTGAGATACAGATGAAGCTAGGAGGCTTTGAAATTGGAAAGAAATAATGAGGAGGATGCTGTGCAGGTGTTCCTCTTAATAATTCCATATCCAAACAGCACTAGTTTAGTTAATCCTCTCTTGCTACCCTATTTCCACTACACACAGTCTATTGATATACCCGTAAAAATCACATCTACACGAATATATATTTACTCCTATTAGCCGTTTCCCTATAAGGAAACATTTGGCATTTAAGGACCAAGCAGCCAGTACTGTTTTTGGCTGAAATTTATAAAATCTTTCTCTTACAACAATTTTTCATAAAAATAGGTTTTTTCAAGTCCAGTAGCTGTTACCGCTCTTTCTAATATTGAGGGGATTTCCTTCCTAACCTTTTGTTTGAAATCGTGTGGAATGTCAACATATGACATTATTTCTTTTTGAGTTACATGTGCAATCCATTTTAGTTGTTGCTGCTGTTTGCAGTCCTCAAGTGATGTGGTTTCTGTTATTTACTACAGTTGATTCTTTGCGATTGTGTATTTATTTGATATTATTCCTTATGACTATATTATAATAATAAAGAAGTAATATCTGATATAAAATCCATTCAAAAGTTACTGGTATTTGCATTTTAGGTACGAAACTGAAGCTATCAGAGTCCAACGAGAAATGCTCATTCCTTAAATAGGTAATTTAAACATTGCTCTATCAACGCGGCCTGCGTGGCCGAATTGGTAAAGGCAGATTTCAACTATAAAAACAGTTTCCCTGATGGTAACGGTGATATTGATTCTATTCCTCGCGGAGGCGCAACCTTTCTTTGGTAAAACTTTTCTGGCTAGGCTAATTGTTAGTAATTTCACTGTTTAACCCTAGAACAATAACCATCACTAATAACCCTGGGTATATCATACCCGATTTTGAAAATATAAAAAAAAAATTAAATATAAATCTTTATTTCAAATATTTTATATGCAGGCACTTCAAACTTTTTACTTTCAGTTAACATTAATAGGAGCTGAAAAACATTATTTAGGTAAGAAAATCAGGTATTGAAAATTGTAATTAAAAATAGGAAAATTTGCACTGGGTACTCTATACCCATGGTTAGTGTTCTAAGGTTTTAAGAAAAGAAAATAATCTCGGATAGAAACTCAAATACGTGTACCCACGTAATTCTAGGATTTTAATTTAGTATTTTTTTAATTTATAACACTTTGCTGCTCCAGATATTTAAGAACTTTGTTGCTATATTCGTAGTTGATTTTATTTATATTTGGACGCAATTTTAAATAAAGAAATAATGTCTGATATGAAATCCATTCAAAAATTAGTTACTTTTATTAGTTAACTTCTTTTAAATATTTTGAATTTACAGAGTTAACGCATAAAACATGCATAGATATGCAACCACTGAAGGTGGTCTCAGATGAGATTGAAAGTTCTTGGCAAAATAAAAATTATTTGAAAGAAAATTTTGGTATTTTTCTTAATCAACTTTCTACAGCCACCAGTGGACTTGAAAGGATTAAAACTAAAATAAACAGATATAATACTTATATATATATATATATATATATATATATATATATATATATATATATATTCCTTTTCATCATTATAATAGACTACATCATGCGTATATCAGTGGATACAATCAAAGAAAATGGACTGATGTATCAGCCTAGAAGAAACTCACGTCATCCTGCACTTTACATCACCGATGCTGATTTTGCCGATGACATTGCACTGTTGTCTGACAACCTCATTAGTGCCCAAGCACTCCTTTCTTCTCTTGAATCAGCGGCTAACTGCAGGTCTACACCTAAATGAAACCAAAACTGAGTGTATGCCAATTAACATTCGCAACAATCACGAGATCAAAACACTCTCAGATAACATCCTCAAATGTGTCGAAGACTACAAGTATCTAGGATCACACATCAAGAACTCTGAGAAAGACTTCAACATTAGAAAAGGCATAGCATGGACTGCTTGTAACAAAATGGATACGATCTGGAAATCCAATCTTGCTTGTCAATTCAAAATCCAACTTATCCGCGTACTTATTGAGCCAATCTTACTCTATGGCTCTGAAACTTGGACTCTCTCAGCAAAACAACAGCGCTGTTTAGATGGATGTTATACACGTCTTTTAAGAAGAGTGCTTAATCTCTCATGGCGAAACCACCCAAC
Source organism: Acanthosepion lycidas (assembly GCA_963932145.1). Lineage (NCBI taxonomy): Eukaryota > Metazoa > Mollusca > Cephalopoda > Sepiida > Sepiidae > Acanthosepion > Acanthosepion lycidas. The sequence continues at coordinate 19,439,693 of OZ010609.1, read as the reverse complement.
TCTAGAAATGATATATGGTGACTTGCCGAGAGTATCAACTTTAGTTTGTAAGAGACATGTCCAGTTCGCCGGGCATTGTGCACGTGCCACAGATGAACTTGTGTCATCATTTGTACTCTGGAGGCACCCATCATCTGACAATCGATCACGCAAGTTAACCTTTCCAGATCTTTTAGGTGCTATGACAGATAGGGAATACTGGAGAGTAGTGAGTTCAATCTCGGCTGAGGCCGCAAGATGATGATGATATATATATATATATATATATATATATATATATATATATATATATATATATATATATATATATATATATATATATATATTGATGCATGTTTCATTAAATAATATAGAAAAGTTTTGTATATTTATTTTATGTAAATTCTTTTCATATCGTCTGATAAGCTTAATAAAATTATCATTTTAATCCTATCTAAGCTTTCAGCTTACATAAGCCATTATCAAAGATCACAATTATTAGGTTGGTGCAAAAATAATGAGGTAATAATGTCGTTTTTTAACGTATTTTTAACGTCAAAAAACGACATTATTACGTCATTATTTTTGCACCAACCTAATACATTACAATATATTAAACAATACACACAGTAAATATAATGTCCGGGGGACGAATATTTTCTATGAAAAAGTCTCGCACATTCAGGCCGGTAAATGTCGTTAATGATGTTTCTTATAAACAGAGAATTTACTTAGATATTTGTATCTATAAAAAGAACGTATGACCATAAAAATGTTTTGAAATATATATATATATAATATATATATATATATATATATATATATATATAGATAGATAGATAGATAGATAGATAGATATACGGGTATGCATATATCAACAAAGTCATGGCTTATCTACATGTGTGTGTATGCATATTTGATGAATATATATATGTTGATGTTTATACAATACTGTTCTAAAATTCGTATATATATATATATATATATATATATATATATATATATATATATATATATATGTTTGTATATGCTATGAAATGGACTGCCCGACAATTATTTAATATATTTTCTGTTTATACGTTATTTTGAGTTACAATTTATTAAAATAAATGTTCTTTTTTTTTTAATTAAGCAGTATTACTTACATTTACCGGCCTGAAAATTCAAGGTATTTCGTAGAAAATATGCGTTTTCCAAGAGGAATCGAAGGTGTGTCCAACACGGAACCGTCATTTGATCTGACGTGCTATACCATTTAGCTATAGAGAAGCGTCTGGTTAGCAAAGTCCAAATTATATATATATATATATATATATATATATATATATATATATATATATATATATATATATATATATATATATATATATATAATTTATATACGTATATATAATATAAATTAAAAGTATGTTATATTGGCTCCTGAAATAAATATTAATTTCGGTTGAGCTCTCTAGGGAGTAGGTTTGGGTTTGTAAACAGTGACTATTGTAGCTTATATATAGCGAGACTCTTCGCATAGCGAATCGAGTTACTGTCAGTCGTGTTTATAAATAAATCGGCGTGTTTATAAATAAATAAATACGCTAAGAATCCACCTACACCTACCTGCCGTGCGCTCAGTGGTAGAATCTCCGGCTGATACCAACTCAGTCGGGTTTCGATCCGAGCTAGAGGCAACCGGATGTCTAGCCACACTGATGAGCTGCGAAACAGTCTGTCTGTGGATGATGTTATATATATATATATATATGTATATATATATAATTCATATATATATATATATATATATATATATAAATTATATGTATAAAAATACACGCCTGCACATACATATATAAATTCATATATATAATATAGAAATGCAAAATTTTCATATATATATAATTTATAAATGTAAAATTAATGTATATTGATATATATTAATATAATATATTAATGTAAAAATTCATATTAATATATATATATATATATATATATATATATATATATATATATATATATATATATATATATATATGTAAAATGCATAAATATGTATGTGTGTGCGTAGGACAGGATGTCGATTTGGGTGATCAAAGAAGTCTACAGAATGAAGACGCCTAATCCTTTACCACGGACCAATGGCAAAACGATCCAAGACGTAATGGCGAAATAGAAACTACATGAGCTTGAAATAAGGTTAAACCCTAATAGAGTTCAATTTCTTCTTTGCTCCTCCTTTTCTCTTTCTTGCCTTTTACTATTCACTTTTTCTTTTCTTTTCTTTTCTTTTCTTTTCTTTTCTTTTTGTCACCCTGTCTTTTATTGTCTCTTTCCCTGCGGTCATTGCTTTTGACATGAACCGTCTTCAGTTTTATTATCATATACTCTTTCTTTTTTTTGGGGGGAGGGGGCTTTTTTTGCTTACCACATTTTATTTCTTCTCTCTACCCCCTCTCTCTGTCTCTCACACACACATACACACATGCACAGACGTACACACTCTTTCTTAAACACTCTCTTTTTCGCCCTCCCTTTCTTCATTTAACTTTATCTATCTCTCTTACACTCTTTCTTTCCCCGCTTTCTTTTTTTCTATCAGTCTATCTTTAATGCCATCACTCTCTTTCACAAACTGTTTCGTTCTTTCTTTCTTTATTCATATCCCTCTCTTTCACACACTCTTTCTTTCTTTCTTTCTTTCTGTTTCTCTCTTTAACCCTATCACTCTCTATCTCACACACACTCTTTCTCCATTTAACCTTATCTTTCTCTCTCTCTCTCTCTATCTCTCTCTCTCACACACACACACACATACTCTTTTTTCCTCCCTGTCTTTTTCCTTTTTTCTATCAATCTGTCTTTAACCCTATTACTCTCTTTCACGCACATTCTCCCTCTCTGCATTTAAGCTTCTCTCTCTCTCTCTCTATCTCTCTCTCTCTCTTACGCTCTTTCTTTCCTTTCTGTCTTTTTTCTTTTTTTCTAGAAATCTATCAGTTTCTTTCACACTGTCTCTCTATTTCTCACTTTCTATCCCACTCTTTAACACACTCTTTCTTTATTTTTCTCTTTTTAGACCTTTCTTTCGCTCTCTCTCGCTCTCTCTCTCTCTCTTTCTCTCTCTCCCTCTCTCACTCTCTCTCTCACTCTCTCTGTTTCTTTCTTTCCCTCACTTTCTATCTTTAACGTTGTCCATCTCTTTCACAAACTCTTTCTTTCTCTCTCTTTATCCTTGTTCTTCGAGTTAAATTTCTCGATAGACTTATGTTAGACAATTTTTTCTACGGGAGACATAACTTTAGAAATTACTGGGTGAATATAACGTGAGCGTCATTTTTATACAATTTTTTAACTACTCAGTAATCTTAAAAGTTTAAGAAAATATTGTAAGTACTCTAATCTTTTATTGTATTTTATGTACTTTGGCTTTAGAGTCTTACTTATGAAGACACTTGTTGAAGAAATGCTAGAAAATTACTAATAAATTATCAGTTTATTGTAGTTACCGCTATAATTTTCTGATAATGTCATTTATGTACGTCCGTATTTACAAAAATCGTCCCGTTTATGCACATACAAAAAATTAAAGTTATTCTTAAAATACTGGGGTTTGCTGAATTGTTGTAAGCTTTTCCATTTTTTATTAGTAAATATAGTTATTACTTAATAATATCATGTAACTGCTCGAAATTAATGCAGAATTTTAAAAGATTTAAAACTATATAAATTAATAAAATTATTTTTTAAATATGTACAATTTTTGTAAAAATTCATCATTCAGCGAAAAATTGTTTTCTTAAGACAGTAGTAACAATAAAATATATTATTCATAAAAGCAATTAAAAGCTTTTCTATTTAAATAATATATTAGTTTTGTTGGATTATGACTTAACGATTCAGAGCAGATTTTCCTGTTTTACAAAAATAATTGATGACATAAATTCTCCAAGGACTTGTGCTTATCACTAATATCAACATTAAACTATACAAAAATAAATTTCAAAATTTCATAAAATTAAAAAAGTGAAGAGTAACAAATGTAAAAAAAAATATTTTTACCAAGATTTTCTAAAATAAAGAAACGTTTCTAAAATAATTTGATTTATTTGTGAATGAGTCCTGAAAGTTTCATTAAAATTCGACAATTATTTGATATTTGCAAGAGCTTTCAAATCAATGATTTCTCTGAAAAAAAATTCGTTAAAAATCCTGCATTAATTTATGGTCACCCGTTGACGCAATAAAGAAAATAATTTTGAAGGTTCTCAAAAGGATCCCAAATATGGTTTGATAATTAAAAAAATCAACCCTTTGGGCTTTCGTCTTATAACATAAAGATTTTGACAATAATATTTTGGTTTTCTTATGTTTGGATAATTTTTTCATTATTTATGATCATTATTTAGTGCAGGGGTTTCCAAACTTTTTGACTTGCGGACCCCTTTATATTTCAGGCTTTACTTTAGGGACCTCCTTATAAACGCTTATGAAATTTATAGATAAATATTTGCTGAATATAACATATAATTTTGCATTAATGCAAACGCCTAACAGCCAATGAGAAAGCCGGAAATCGCAAAATAGATCCAAAATTCAAAACTTTTGGTTCCTTCTCTGCATGAATCCATTATCTTTATCAATTTAAGATATAAATTATATTAGTATATCAAATCTATGAAATAGTTTATTGAATCAATTTATTTCATGATCGGCCTATAAGTTACTTATAAGCGCTTATAAATTGCACGTCACCCATAAAAAAGTCTTTGCTGTCCACGGACTCTCTATCTTGTACTTGCGGAACCCCTGTGGTCCGCGGATCACAGTTTGAAAACCCCTGATTTAGTGAATCTTTGCAGGTAACATATATATATATATATATATATATATATATATATATATATATATATATATATAATAAAAAGGCTTAAACAGTAATATTCCATCGTCATAATTTATTCCATTGGAATCGTAAATAAATATTTTGCATATGTATGTGTATATTTACCACTAATATTATCAATATATATATATATATATATATATATATATATATATATATATATATATATATATTCATACATGTTTCATTAAATAATATAGACAAGTGTTGTCTATTTATTTTATGTAAATTCTTTTCATAACGTCTGATAAGCTTAATAACATTATCATTAAACGATAAAATAAATAAATTAAAATATATGATACTGTAATTGTGATCTTTGAAAATGGCTTATGTAAGCCGAAAGCTTAGATTGGATTAAAAAATATGTATCAATATTGTGATTTTCTTTCTTCATTTAATGATAATGTTATTAAGCTTATCAGATGATATGAAAAGAATTTATATAAAATAATTAGACAACACTTGTCTATATTATTTAATGAAACATGTATGAATTAAAAAATTCTTCTTAAATACACACAATTTAAATATATATATATATATATATATATGTGTGTGTGTGTGTGTGTGTGTGTCCATGTGTGTGTGTGTTCGAATTCGAATTCCAGTCGAATCCATTATATTCACTTACGTGTTAATTACGTTAGGAAAGGTATTAATCTTCTTCTTCTCCCTCCAGCTAAGGGTAAATAGGAAGACAGACTGGGTTCTATAGCCTTGGATGGCAACTGGTCTAGGAGAAGGACAACTCTGAATTCAAAACCTGCGGAGGATCGTTTGTGGGACCTTGTGGCACATAGTGCATCAGGTCTCTGTATTCGGACCTTCAAAAAGTGTGGTTGGGCCTGCACAAAGCCTTCACCACTATAATCAAATCATATGTCTGGGCTGTCGGTTCGTAGGAACTGAGCTGCTTGACTCTCATACGTCGAATACGACAGGAGAGTCCACCATATATATATATATATATATATATATATATATATAAATTAAGCTTAGATTGTATTAAAAAAATATGGATCACTATTGTGAATTTCTTTCTTCGTTCAACGATAATGTTATTAAACTTATCAGATGTTACGAAAAAAATTTACATAAAATAAATAGACAACACTTGTCTATATTATTTAATGAAACGTGTATGCATATATATATATTATGAAATGGACTAAGTCCGGCAATTATTTTAATATATTTTCTGTTTATATGTTATTTTTATAGATACAATTATTTAAGTAAATGCCCTATTTATAATAAACAGTATTAGTTACATTTACAGGCCTAAATGTCCAAGAAATTTTGGAGAAGATATGTGTCCTTCGACAAGAATTGAACCTGTGTCCTATATGGAACCGTCATTTTGACTTGACGTGCTATACCACTCAACTACAGTTTAAGAGTGTTAGATCGTGGTAAATTTTTTTTTTTTTTTTTTTTTTTTTTCATCAGTTATGTTCATTTTTTAACGAATATTTGGAAGTAGGTTTATACATGTTTGTCGAAAAGTTGTTCACATCAAAACCGGTGTAATTTTATCGAAGATACTCCCTTTTGGATCTATAATTAAATTTTTAATTTATTTTTTGAAGAATAAAGTTGATAAAAAAAAAAAAGCAATTGATTTATGGCTCGATCTAATAGTATCTCTCACCTTGTGGATTTGTCTCAATCAATTCAGGAACAAAAGCCGTGATGAGCTTTAAAAACCAATAAATTTAAGGTCTCTTCTACGCCCCAGTCGTCAGCCGCCATATTCGCTTGACCTTGCACCAACGGGTTATTAGCTTTTTTTTGGGGGATCGTTGCAAAATCACTTTGATGGGAAAAACTTTCCCGGATAAAAACCAGATTCAAGCGTTTGTCGAAAAGCTTTCTACATTTATAAACGGCGGGATTTTACTCAAAAAGTATCGAAAAACTGCCTTATACGGCATTTATTAGTGAAGATAGAATTGAATAAAATGTATTTGGGATTTTATTTTGTTGAAGAATAATGTTTAAATATATATATATATATATATAAAACGCCAATTGTTTATGAGCCAATAGTATGCTGCCATTTTGACATCTTTTACGTCCATTTTGCTGATTCAAGATTTTTCCCTTCCGCCACGGATTCATTCCTCTCTCTTTCTCACTCTTCTCTCATTCCTCCCTCTCTGTCTTTCTCACACTCTTTCTTTTTGTGTTTCCTTCTTATTCTCTCATTCTCTCTCACCCGATCGTTCACTCTTTCTGCCGGTCTCTCATTCATTCCCTCTTTCTCCCCTTCTCCCATACCTGACTTTCTGTCTGTCTTTCTCCCTCAGTCACTCCTCTCATTTAATCGCTCACCCCTTCTGTAGTCATTTTCTCTCTCTCACACACTCTTTCTTCCTTTCTCTCCCATTCTCCCCTTCTCTCTCACTTAATCAGTCATTCCTTATGTCGTTTTCTCGCACATTCTCTCTTTCTCCCCTTCTTCCTTTTTCTCTTTCTCTTGCCTTTTCTTTCTCTCTCACTCACTCTTCTCTCACTAAATTGCTCATTCCTTCTGCCGCACTCTTCCTCATTCCATCTTTTTATCTCCTTCTCTCAGTTCATCAATTTCTTTCTCTCTCGCTCCTTCTCTCTCTCTCTCTCTCTCTCTCTCGCTTTCTCTCCTCCTCTTTCTACTCCTTCTCAAAGTCCTTTACTCACACTTTCTGTACTTCACTCGTTTTGTCTCTAAATTTCTCATTCTCTCTCTGTTTTTATTTTCTTTTAGCTCTCTCTCTCTTCCTTTCAATCACACAGACATACAAACACTCACACACACACACTCACGCCGCGCTGGCACACAAACACGGACACATAGGCTCGCTTGCAATCACTTATTTTTCTGTACATTCTTGTATAAGATGCTTTATCACGAAGAAGAAGTGGGGTCTGGATCAGACTATGCAGTCAAAAGTCGTGGACAACGCAACGACAAAGCGAGGGACAAGATACGCATGACAGAGCTTTCATGTAAGTTAGCCACGATGCTTTTTATTAAAATCCTCAAACTTTTAAGGGGTGACATAAGAAAAAAATAAAATAAAAAGGGATTGATAGAGAATGAGCATAGAAAGCAAGAAAGAAATTACGAAGGAAAATGGGAGAAAAAAAAGTTGAAAAAGAAGGAAAAATGAATATTGGAAAGAAATAATAGGAGAAGAAATTTTCAAAGGAAGAAACAATTAAAAGAAAGCGAAAAAAGCTAATTACGAAAGAAAAGTGAAAGAAAAAATAAAAAAATCAATAAAAAAGATACGAAGAAAAAATAGAAAACGTAGACCAGGGAAAAGAAAGAAAGAAAGAAAGAAAGAAAGAAAGAAAGAAAGAAAGAAAGAAAGAATGGCGAGACGAATGAAAAAAGAATGAAAGTGTAAGTTGTAAATAGATAGATAGATAGATAGATAGATAGATAGATAGATAGATAGATAGATAGAAAGGTTAACAGAGAAAATAGAAAAACAAGATTTGCAAGAAAGAAAAAAGGAAGAATACTAAAGAAAGAAAGAAAGAAAGAAAGAAAGGTAATGAAATCAAAGTTTCGAAAGAAAGAAAGAAAGAATGATTGAATGAATGAATGACGGCTACGAAAAGAAAGAATTAATGAACGTCAAAGAAGAAAGAAAGGTTAGTCGAAAGAAAAGAATGAAAATAAAAGAGTTGAAAGAAAGAAAGAAAGAAATAAGGAGAAAGAAAGAAAGGATAGTCGAAAGAAAAATAAGTGTAGCGAGAACGAAAGAAAGAAAGAAAGAAAGAAAGAAAGAAAGAAGTACAAAAACCTTGAGAAAGATACCGGATTGATGTGAAATAAAATTTAAATTGAATTTTTAAAAGATTCGAAAGCAAAAGACATACGTAAAAATTAGCAAAGTATAATAAATAAAACGAATCAATAATTTGTGAACAAAAGAAGAAATGAGAAATTATAAACAAATAAATCAACAGAAAACGACAAAATCTATTTTACCTCAAAAGAAAGAGAGAAGATCCAATGAAAGAGAGAAAAAAAAATCAATAAAAACCTAAGAAAAGAAAAAGAACAAATGAAAGAGACAAAACGATGCGACGCAGAAGCCAACGACGAAGATTAAAATATACAAGATAACAGTAATTGGAAATGATAGTTTGGAGGAAACGTTTAGAAAAGATGGCGCCTTTTTTTTTTCTAGATGTCGGCTGCAGAAAGACGGAAGTCATTGCAAAAATGGCAGTCATAATAGTAATAGAGACTCCAAATAAATAATGACTGCTTTCTAATAATTGTGACCATAATAAAAGGCATTGTGCTCGTTGACTTTCTTATGCGGCTATGAATAGTTACATTGAATTTATTATGATCTGACATTTCAGTTCATCTAATCGAAAGCGAGTATTTTTTTCTTTGTAGATAAACATTTAATGGCGGCTTTTTAAAGGTCAGTGATATGTTATATCCAATAATTTCAAAATCCTATCTAAATTAGTTAATAAATACACACTTGTGCAAATTAATTGAAACAACCGTTTCCTTTCTTTCCCATACGGTCAGTTTTAGACCCACTGGAATGACATGGTTTTGTGATATTGTACGGCTTCGCTTGTCACTTTTCTGATGTCAAACGAAAGCTCGTTATTACTTCAAAACACACACACAGAAACACACACACACACACATACACACACACACACACACACATATATATATATATATATATATATATATATATATATATATATATATCAGGTCATCCCATAAGTTCTGTCCGAATTTTTAATAAAGAAAACAAGTCACCAAATGCTACATTTAATTACAGATTCAATCAAGAATGTATTTTCCCTGATTATCTATGACTTTCTTCCATCTATTAACAAGCTTACTAATTCCATTACTATAAAATTATTTTGGCTTTGATTCGAAGAACTCACAAATGTCAGTTTTAACCTCTTCCTGTGTTACAAAAGCTGTTTCTTCCAAATGATTCTGTAAGCTACGAAACAAATGGTAGTCTGAAGGAGCAAGATCTGGAGAATAAGGTGGATGAGGAATTTTCTCCCAACCAAGTTCGATCTTTTGTGACGTGATTCTTGCTGTGTGGGGTCGCGCATTGTCCTGATGAAACATCACCCCTTTTCGATTCACTAGAGCAGGTTTTTTTTCCTCAAAGATTGGTTCAAACGCTCTAATTGCTGACAGTATATTTGAGCATTAATTGTTGCATTAGGTGGTAAGAATTCAAAGTGGATTATTCCTTGGTGATCCCACCAGATTGAAAGAAGAACCTTTTGCCCATGAAGTTCCCTTCTCGGCTGTGGCTGGGGTCCTTCCCCTTTACCAAGCCACTGTCTACGACGCTTAACATTTCGATAAGAGATCCATTTTTCGTCGCTAGTCACAAGACTATCTAAAAAAGGTGAAACAAGTTGGCGAGAATGGAGAGAAGAGCAGATGTCAACTTGGGATTTGAGGTTGTTTTCAGACAATTCATGAGGCACCCATTTTCCAATTTTAGGAACTTTTCCAAGTTGTTGAAGATGACGATGAACAGTTGTATGGTTTGAACTGAGGACCACTGCCAATTCCTCAACTGATAAAGCAGGATTTTCTTCAAGGGCTGCTTCAAGAAGCTTTTCATCAAACTCAACTGAACATCCAGTTCGATCTTCATCTTCAAGGGTGAAACCTCCACCTCTGAATTTTGCAAACCATCTTCTGCAAGTTCTTTCATTCACACATTCCTCTTCATAAACTGAGTGAATGTTTCTAGCCGCTTCGGCTGCTGAGTTTCCTTTCTTGAACTCATAAAGCATTATGTGCCTCAAATGATTCTTGGGTACTTCCATGTTAGCAGGGTTTTAATCAAACAAAATTTAATTTTATTGTTCTCTGAAATAAAATTTGATCAGTTTAAATGCATCTAAACCTAAAAATAATGTTCAGCTCCATTAAACATTATACTCTAAATTTCGTTCATTTTAACAAAAGGTTAAAATTCGGACAGAACTTATGGGATGACCTGATATATATATATATATATATATATATATATATATATATATATATATATATATATATATATATATATATATATGAAATAGCTGGCTATTCTATTCGAGAATACCCGTCTACTAGGGCGGCACATTTTTGTGTTTCCTCAACACACACACAGCCCACCCGTGGTTCATACTGCAACTATACTGAGCAGACCTTAGTTACAGTTTCTGGGAGAGAGCGTGTTATCTAGCGTGATCAGCAATTTGGGAAGGGCCAGCACACTCCAAACCCTCGGTCAAGATGACTTTTGGCTTCGTGCTAGCACAGCTATCAACGGCCTCCAAGGGTTCCGTCTAACCAGTTTCACTCACAAGGCTTGGGTCAACCCGTTTTATGGTTTTCAGGCACTTTCCAAAGGTGTCGCATCCTGGGATCGTCCCGTCCAGAACGATAACATCAGGAAGTATCCTTCCTGACAAATCAACCGTGGTGAGTTTCGAAGCGAACGTTTTAACCACTCGGCCACGCATACATAGATACACAGATACATACACATATATGTGTCGCCTTAGGAAAAATACATACATATACATAGATACATGCATATACATACATATACATAATAGCTGGCCACTTGTATTCGAGGATACCCGTCTATTAGGGCGACTAACCAATCCCTATTGCAGACACTCGCTCAGGCACATTTGTGTTTGTTCAACATCCACCTGTGGTTTATACTGCAACTATACTGAGCAGACATTAGTTATGCATTCTGGGAAAGAGCGTGTTATTTAGAATGATCAACAATATGAACAACAGCAGCACACGCAAACCCTCTGTCACGATGACTTGTGACTTCGTGCTAGCACAGCTATCGATGGCCTTCAAGGGTTCCCTCTAACCAGTTTCACTCACCAAGCTTGGGTCAACCCGTGTTATGGTTTTCAGGCACTTTCCAAAGGTGTCGCACCCTGGGATCGTCCCGTCCAGACCGAGAACATCAGGAAGTCTCCTACCTGACATTGTGAGATTTGAACCCAGGTCTCATGGTCAGAAAGCGAACGTTCTAACCACTCGGTCACTCGGTCACTCGGTCACTCGCCCATTATTTATATAGATAGACAGTGTCGCAGCTCATCAGTGTGGCTAGACATCCGATTGCCTCAAGCCGGCATCGAAACCCCACTGATTTGGTATTAGTCGGAGACTCTATATACATACATAGACCCTTTTGCATATTAATTGAAACAACCCCTTTAGTTTCCTTTCTTTCATCATACGGTCAGTTTTAGACCCACTGGAGTGACAGGGTGTAATCGATTTCTATTTTTTCCTCGGATTACGTCATTTGAAGTGGTCTGCAGTAATATGAATCTATTTTCGATTGTGCAAAAAAAATGGTGCAAAAATAATGTCGGTTTTCTCACTTATGCTACTATGTGAGAAAACGACATTATTTTTGCACCAACCTAATATGATAAAAATTTTTGACCTTGAAAAATACTGCATCATCTGTGATTGCATCAGATTTTAATCACGCCCAGACGCTATTGTTTCGACTGTTGATTAGTTGTCCTATGGCCACTGTCTGCAATGGAAGTTACTACAGGGAAGTGTGCGAACGTTGTAACGCTGCACAAACACACTGACAAGCCTTACCAGTGAGCAAATCAAAGTATTAGGTTGGTGCAAAAATAATGACGTAATAATGTCGTTTTTGTACTTATTTTTTAACGTCAAAAAACGACATTATTACGTCATTATTTTTGCACCAACCTAATACTATAGACTGGCCAGTAAACTCTCATGATTTAAACCCAATCGAGAATCTGTGGTCATTCTGCAAGCACCAACATTGAGGAATGGACATACGAAGTATTGAAATGTGCATTGGGTCATATTTCATTGTAAAAATGCGAAAAATGTAGTAAATAACAACAGGATTATTCGTTTTGTTTCAATTAATTTGCACAAGGGTGTATATACTTATATGTTTCCTTATATTGACAGTGTAGAATATTTTAAATGCGATCTTTTTTATCCTCGAATAGAAAGATACAAATGATAAAAAATTTTTTCGCTATTTACATTTAAGTTTTCCTACCACTGTCAAGACGAGAGAGTTAAATATTATTGCTTTTATACTAATGTTTACCCAGTAAAATACTCGAGAGCCACTCAGAGTAGAAAGCTAGTGTTAAATAGTTTATGATGAATGAATAAAATATGTGATATCGATGAAAGAAGTGGTTGATTTGGGGGATAAGAAGGATAGACAACAATTAACCCTTTACATTGCATTATTTCCATCATTCGGACTGTTATCCTCATCTCCATTGCCATATTCACAACGTTTCAGCGGTTGTACGCTCCAGACTTCTTCAGGTGATTGGAATTTCGAACCGAACTGAACCGAACCCTTTATTTTGTCCACCGGGGTCGATTGTTCTAATTTAACTCCAAACTTGAGCTAAAGGGAAACCTGGTTTAACTTGAACCATAACTTGGAGAGTTGAGTTAAAGGGAAAATAACTGAAACATACGGAAGAGGCATGGCACGTGGAACTAGAACGATTTACCCCAGTGGATTTACCCCAGTTCGAAATTCCATTCACCCGAAGAAGGCCGGAGCGTACAACTGCCGAAACGTTGTGAATATGACAATGAAAATGAGGATAACAGTCGGAATAATGTAAATAATACAAGTAATCATAATACGTCATCTGAGAGATCCAATCACCTGAAGAAGGCCGGGATGCACAACGGCCGAAACGTTGTGAATATGGCAATGAAGATGAGGATAACAGTCCAAATAATGTACATATTGCAAGTAATCATAATACCTCATTTGAGAGCTCCAATCACCTGAAGAAGGCCGGAGCGTACAACGGCCGAAACTTTGTGAATATGGTAATGAAGATGAGGATAACAGTCCAAATAATGTAAATAATGCAAGTAATTAAGCCTTGACTTGGATTAGATTGCAGTGTTCACGGGAGACTGTTTCATAAAGCTCTTTGGAAAAGGCCCGAGTGGCACTTCCTCCCTACAAATGAAATACATAGGAAATGAGGGTGATTCTACTGCGTGTGTGTAGTATGGCGTCACCTTGTTGTAAATGTCTGGTGGAGCTAAAAAATAGAGATCGTTTGGCATGGTAATAGCGACAGAGTAACGCCAGGCTTGCAACATTGTGTCTGCGGGAAAGAGGCTGCAGATTAGGAGAATAGATCTTCTACAAGGCCGCGAAAAAAAACTACAGTGACAGTTGAGCAGCTCAAGCCTCGATAATGTCAACAATACACTTTTTACATTTTTTTGCCTAATCTGAAAAAGCATAGAAGAAAGAGACATTCAACCCTCGGGGCGATAGAATAAGCCGCATATTACCCCAACACCTTTATCAAGGGATCGTATATTTGAAGCCTCCAGTCCCAATAGGAAACTAATGAATCTTATTAAATATGAAAGGAATAGGTATCGTTATAAAAGATTCTATTTCTATGGTTTATCATTTAGAAATATTTCTCTATTTACGATCCCCAATATTTTCAGTGATGCTTACATTAATTCCTGATCAGTTGTATTTCTTTATTAGAATTAATATTCAATGCATTCACATAACAGATATAATAACTCTATTCTAATACTTGTGTTAATTCCTGACCACTGACAATCCCTTTATTCCTCATTTGCAATGCATTCCTATAGTAAAATCATTAACAATGCATTTACATTATACATATAATAGCCCTGTTCTATCAGTAATGCTGGCCTTCATTCCTGACCACTGACAATCCCTTTATTCTTCATTTGCAATGCATTCCTATAGTAAAATCATTAGCAATACATTTACATTATACATATAATAGCCATGTTCTATCAGTAATGCTTGCATTCATTCCTGACCACTGACAATCCCTTTCTTCCTCATTTGCAATGCATTCCTGTAGTAAAATCATTAGCAATGCATTTACATTATACATATAATAGCCCTGTTCTATCAGTAATGCTTGCATTCATTCCTGACCACTGACAATCCCTTTCTTCCTCATTTGCAATGCATTCCTATAGTAAAATCATTAGCAATACATTTACATTATACATATAATAGCCATGTTCTATCAGTAATGCTTGCATTCATTCCTGACCACTGACAATCCCTTTCTTCCTCATTTGCAATGCATTCCTATAGTAAAATCATTAGCAATGCATTTCCATTATACATATAATAGCCCTGTTCTATCAGTAATGCTTGCATTCATTCCTGACCACTGACAATCCCTTTCTTCCTCATTTGCAATGCATTCCTATAGTAAAATCATTAGCAATGCATTTCCATTATACATATAATAGCCCTATTCTATCAGTAATGCTTGCATTCATTCCTGACCACTGACAATCCCTTTCTTCCTCATTTGCAATGCATTCCTGTAGTAAAATCATTAGCAATGCATTTACATTATACATATAATAGCCCTGTTCTATCAGTAATGCTTGCATTCATTCCTGACCACTGACAATCCCTTTCTTCCTCATTTGCAATGCATTCCTATAGTAAAATCATTAGCAATGCATTTACATTATACATATAATAGCCATGTTCTATCAGTAATGCTTGCATTCATTCCTGACCACTGACAATCCCTTTCTTCCTCATTTACAATGCATTCCTATAGTAAAATCATTAGCAATGCATTTCCATTATACATATAATAGCCCTATTCTATCAGTAATGCTTGCATTCATTCCTGACCACTGACAATCCCTTTCTTCCTCATTTACAATGCATTCCTATAGTAAAATCATTAGCAATGCATTTCCATTATACATATAATAGCCCTATTCTATCAGTAATGCTTGCATTCATTCCTGACCACTGACAATCCCTTTCTTCCTCATTTACAATGCATTCCTATAGTAAAATCATTAGCAATGCATTTCCATTATATATATAATAGCCCTATTCTATCAGATTTCACTCGAAGTAATTCACTAAATTTACTAAGACACAAGGAATTACTGAGTGTGGAAAAATTAAAAAACACAAACATTATTAGGAAGCGAAAATAACAGTAGATAGCGACTGACATTGCATTTAATTTTTCGAAGATTAAAGTTGACTGGACAGTATGAAGCCATAAGAGAATTCCACAAGCGAGACGTGCGAGAAAAAACTCTTAGCATAGAACTTATGGTTACATCTAGCCAACTTTCAGCCTTTTTCCTCATTAGGCGATCCAATAATTTCAAGTATCGATCCATGTTTCTTTCTGATTGCAAGACTTAATTTCCTTATGGTGCCTACTTTCCAGAAAATATCCTCATGATCTATTACTTCCGTCGAAAAAACGTATACAAACGTTTAATTGATTAGTTTTTACGGTTTATCAACCTATTGAGCGTTATATTAAATCCAGAAAATATTTTTAGATTGTAAGGATTTTTAGACATCATAATCATTTACTGATAAAAGTCCTACTAATTAACCCAGAGCTAGGGGAGAAGAGGTGGACTTGAACGTAAGAGATTCCCCATTTTTCAGCAATACAAGCCATTCGACTGGAAGCGGTCGGTTAAATCGTGATAAGGCGGCCATATTTCTCGCTCGTTCACCTGGAATAAAACAAGCAACATGGCGATATTTGTTTAGTCCGAATATAAATCTTTTGCTTTGATTTTCTTACGACCACGTTTCTCAGGTGTGTGCCTAACCGTTCGTATCCGGGTAAGCTTGCAAGGGTGGGTAGAAGACGCCTGCTCACGCACATTTGTGTTTTTTTTAATTGATTAGTTTTTCTTTTTACGACTTATTAAATTTTTGCGTGTTATTTTAAATCCAGAAAACATTTTTAAATTGTAAGAATTTTTAGACATTATAATGATCTCTATATATAAAAGGCAGGATGTGTGTGTGTGTGTGTGTGTGTGTGTGTGTGTGTGTGTGTGTGTGTGTGTGTGTGTGATGAATGCACGGCCGCAATTTTCGACAGATTTGTACCAAAATTTACACGCACATGCTCCAAGTTATCGGGAAGGCAGAGACCGACTTTGCATTTCCCATCTCCCATCGATAGTGGAAATAATCGATTTTTTCATGCTTCTACGGCAGTTTTTATGTAGTTTGAGGCCATTTTATACTGGCCTATAGCTGGCTGCCACGAATAGGCAGGAAGATTCTATTGGCCAACGTGAGAGCCAACAGTTGACTGACACGCATGTTAACTAGCATCCTAGCATGCAAAAAAAATCGATAGCTGCATTTGTCACAAGTGGGAAAAAATTAAATCTGCATGGCACTTTACTCCAATTGGCTCATTCAACGTTGATTCTGATTCCGCAGAACTGGGTTGGGTGTGAAAAAGTATTTGTTGTTAACATTCTTTTTTCATTCGGTTTTTCCAGTTACGAGTCTTTTTTTAAAGTTGATCGTTTTGTGTTCATTTTGTTTAGTTCTTTTTTCGTAACAGATTTAATGTTTAGTATAGAGCTTAGAAAAAATTCGCAGCGTGAGATAGGCAAGAAGTAAGACATGTAGCAACATCAGCATGGCAAAGGGAACTCCTTTAAAGGCAAGGAAGGGCAAAAATATTTTAAGTCAAGTGATAACGATTGCTGTATGAGTCGTACGATTTTTGAATCAAGCCGGGCAACGCCGGGCCATGCTGCTAGTTTACTGATAAATTCCTGTTAATTAACCCATAGCTAGGGGAGAAGAGGTGGACTCATACTTTTCCCAATGTATTTGCGTGTAAGTGAATATAAAGAACACGATTAGAATTTAAACTTAGCTCTTCGAGTTTCAATTCCGAGACATTATCCGTTACACCACACGCACATCCAAGCGGTCACCCATCTAGGTATTGACCAGGTTCGACGTTGCTTACCTTCAGTAATCGTAAGAGACCCGGGGTTTCAACGTGATGTAGATATAAGCCATAGTTGCTGCACTTCCAAGCTTACAGCACCTGGTATTCCAAAGCGGTCACCCATCTAGGTAGTTACCAAGTTCGGCGTTGCTTAACTTCGGTGATCGTACGGGAACTGGTGTTTCAACGTGATGTAGATACAAGCCATAGCTGCCGCACATCCAATCTTACCACACCTGGTATTCCCAAGCGGTCACCCATCTAGGTACTGATCAAGTTTGACGTTGCTTACCTTCGTTAATCGTACGAGACCCGGGGTTTCAACGTGATGTAGATATAAGCCATAGCTGCTGCACTTCCAAGCTTACAGCACCTGGTATTCCAAAACGGTCACCCATCTAGTTACTGATCAGGCTCGACGTTGCTTAACTTCTATGATCGTACAAGAATCGGTGTTTCAGCGTGATATGACCGTAAGCTAGAATATAAAAGCGAACGTAAGAGATTCCCCATTTTTCAGCAATACAAACCACACGACCGGAAGCGGTCGGTTAAATCGTGATAAGGCGGCCATATTTCTCGCTCGTTCACCTAGAATAAAACAAGCAACATGGCGATATTTGTTTAGTCCGAATATAAATCTTTTGCTTTGATTTTCTTACGACCACGTTTCTCAGGTGTATGCCTAACCGTTAGTATCCGGGTAAGCTTGCAAGGGTGGATAGAAGACGCCTGCTCACGCACATTTGTGTTCATTAAATACCCTCAGAGCTAACCTGTGTTTGATACTGCAACTATGCTGAGTAGACCTTAGTTTCAGTTTCTGGGACAGTGCACACAATCTGACATGATTAAAAGTTTGAAAAAAATCAGCACCCTCGGTCACGATGACTTACGACTTCGTGTTAGCGCAATCATCAACGGCTTCTGAATAGTATTCAATTTCAGTCACATGACTTGGGCCAACCCGTGATGCCGTTTTTAGGCGCTTCCCAAAGGTGTCACATGGCGGTGTTCTTTTCCCCAGGTCGACTCCCTGACGATTGTGAGAGTCGAACCCGGTTCTCATGGTCGCAATGCTACGCACTCAGGTGTACAAGCAGTATAATTTGAATTCTTTTATTCGTTCCTAACGACTATTTTGATTTTTTCTTTTATTGGTTTCCAGCATTTATCTCCATTTTAAACATTCGTAAGGACCATAATGTTCTTTTCGTTGCATCTTCACTTCGATAAAGAGATTTCTCGATATGATCACTCTTGTCTTTGTCTTCGGTCGAGGCATGACAAAAAATTGTGGAAAACACGATTTATTCTTGAAGATTCCAGTTGCAGACCCGCATTATAAGAACATAATCTTGCCTGGAAGACATGCCTACTTTTGGGGTTGGCCAATTTTTACTTTTACCCTCACGTATGTCTGTGAACTGGTTATGACAGTAAAAATGAATACTTCAGAATTTAAAAAAATCTCATTGTATAGAAAGATATGAACAGACTGGGATAGATAGATTGATGTAAAAAGATTGAGATATTAGGTTGGTGCAAAAATAATGTCGTTTTCTCACATATGTTACTATGTGAGAAAAAGACATTATTTTTGCACCAACCAAATAGATAGATAGATAGATAGATAGATAGATAGATAGATAGATAGATAGATAGATAGATAATGAACAGACTGAGATAGATGGATTGATGTGAAAAGACTGAGATAGATAGATAGATAGATAGATAGATAGATAGATAGATAGATAGATATTTTTCTATCGGTCTCACATTAAACACTTCACTTCGTGCATCGAAAGAACGCGTTGCAGTCTCCTTGGGACTTGACCTGAAAGAAATCTCAGATGTCTTCACAGTGGAATTTGTACTGAGCCGAAAACAACAGCCTTGGTAATTCAAAATCATGTTTGGTCCGCAAAAATGAAGAAGTAGCAATAAATCTCGCGTGTCTAGTCGATCCATCCGAAATGGACGCTGTTGATTAAAGTGATTGACTCCGGCGGGAACGGTTTACGAGCCATGAATGGCAGGAAATGCCAACTTGCTACCAATCAGCAATTCTGATGGACAAATGCGGGGATGTGGGTAGACAACCCCGGTGATGTCGACATTTCGCCTGCTGATGACCCACGTGATTGGCTGACCTCAGAGGAATTGAAGAAGGACCAAAGTGAAAGTGAAAGTAGCATAGCGATGTGTATATTTGTGTGAAGAGATATGTATTCCATTTTGATGGATGTGAGACAGTTATTTATGCACACACACACACATAGATAGATATATATATTTGTTTTGTGTGTGTGTGTGTGTGTGTACGCGCGTGCGTGAGTGTGCAGGCATCAGTTTGATTTAATACTATAGGCAAGGTTTTTTTTTATTTTTTTAATAATCGTTCGTGTTTGCCTTCTTGCGAATAAATGAAGTTTGGTGGGTAAAGTATAGAAGAAATTTCGTGGGCTACTCATCTATACGTTTTCAAGAGTATAACTTCTGTGATATATATATATATATATATATATATATATATATATATATATATATATATATACTCGCCTTTCCCTCTGCCGGGCACCGATAGCCGAGGGATTAGAATCTCCGACTGATGCCAAAATCGGTCGGGTTTCAGTCCCGGCTTGAAGCGAACGGATGTCTAGCCACACTGATGAGTTGTGTTACAGCGAAACAGTCTGTAAATGACGACATGTGTGTCTGTGTGTGTGTGTGTGTATGAATATATGTTTGAATATATATGTGTGTGTGCGTGTGCGCTCGTGTGTGTTCATTGGGTAATTTTTTTGAAAAAGTCCGTTTGTGGATATAGGCATTGTCGAAATAGCCTTCATTACCTTGCGACACGCATTTTCACAACTTAAACTATCATGAGTCAAAATGTTACTCCTATTTATGTAGGCTCCGTATATATACCTCTGGGTGCTTATGGGTGGGTGAGAAAGCTTCAAACGGGTTTCTCCAAATATATATATATATATTGTCATCCTTAGACAGACTGTTTTGCTGTACCACAGCTCATCAGTATGGCTAGACGTCCGGTTGCCGCTAGCTAAATTGACGCCAGTTGGATATTCTGCCCCTAAGCCGTTGGCGCACGGCAGAGATAAAGGTGAATTAACTGTATTTTTTAAAAATAAAGACACAGTTTACAAACTCACGCTTCCTCCCCAACGAGCTCAACCAAAATAATTTCTTTCAGGAGCATATTCTTGTTTATTCTTACTCTGTCTTGGACATCGAGTTCTACCTGGATTCTATCCTCTTTGGAATTTACATATATATATATATATATATATATATATTAAGAAATGGACAAAGTCCGACAATTCATTAAAGACATTTTTATGTTTATACGTTCTTTTTATAGATACAAGTATTTAAGTAAATTCTCTGTTTATAATAAACAGTATTAAATAACATTTACCGGCCTGAATGTCCGAGAAATTTTCATAGAAAATATTCGTCCTTTGACAGCATTCGAACTTGCATCCTATACGGAGCCGTCATTTACCTTGACGTGCCTAACCGCTCGGCCACAAACAGTATATTCGACCTTGCCCACCGAACGATCCTTTTACTTAAATACTTGTATCTATAAAAAGAATGTTAAACATAAAAATGTCTTTAATATATATATATATATATATATATATATATATATTGACCACTAATATTATCAATATATATATATATATATATATATATTGAGTGCCAGAACTAATTCCCGGAAAAAAATCATACCATGATGAAAAAAGGACCCAAAGATGATAAAAACAAAGTTTTATCGTCAAAATGTTTAAGTTATTATTAACCAGAAAGACCAAAGTATTTTAATACGTCAGCGGGGGAAGAGCAACGATTAATATAGAAAATTTTAGTGATTTTTTTTAATTAAAAAATTAAAATTGAAATTCTTGCAAAAATCAAATAATTGTCGGATTTTAATTAAATTTTCAGGATATTTTTTTAAAATCTTGGTTAAAATATTTATATATGTTACCACCACATCACTAACTTAATTTTATAAAATTTCGAGAAATTTAAATTTGCCCCCCGCTTCATATTTATATTAGTTAAAGGCAGGAGAATTTAAATTATCAATTTTTCTTTGTAAAACAGAAACACCATTTACCGAAAATCTGCTCGGAGTCGTAAAATAAAATATGCAAATAAAGCTATGACATTATTTAATTAAAAAAGCTTTTAATTGCTTTTCTGAATAAGATATATTAAGGATATTACTGTCTTAAGAGAAAGATTTTACCATGAATAATGAATTTTTACAAGAGGTGTTTAATTTTTTAATTCTAATTACAATAGTTTATTAATTTTTAAATCTTCTAATAATCTGTATTAATTTCAGCCTTTTAGATGATATTTTTAAGTAAAAACTATATTTACTAATCACAAATGGAAAAGCTTAGTACAAATCATCAAACACCCTTATTTCAAAAATAATTTAAAATATTTTTTCATATATATATATATATATACATATATATGCATTATAGATATACATCTTAGATATATATATGTGCATCATATATATGATGTATATATATATATATGATATATATATACATCATATATATACATATATATATATATATATATATATATATATATATATATATATATATATATATATATTAGGTTGGTGCAAAAATAATGACATAGTAATGTCGTTTTTGACGTATTTTTTAACGTCAAAAAACGACATTATTACGTCATTATTTTTGCACCAACCTAATATATATATATATATATATATATATATATATATATATATATATATATATATACGTGGTGATTTTACAGATACGATTGTTCATACGCGAAATTATCAGTAAATTCAAAACCAAAATAGAAGTTTCAAAACGAAAACTTTCAATCAATTTAAATTATTTTTGTAATATAGCAAACTATTTTTATTTTATTGGAAATATTAAATTTAATCTATTAGCTTGAAATTAAAACTAAAATAAATGTTTCAGGAAAGATTTTTCATTTATTAAAATTCTTTTTAAACCTTAGTTACAAGAACATTGTCATCCACAGACAGACTGTTTCTCTGTACCAGACACAGCTCATCAGTGTGGCTAGACATCTGATTGTCTCAAGCCGGGATCGAAACTTGACTGATTTGGCATCAGTCGGAGATTCTACCCCTAAGCTATCAGCGCACGAGTGGAAATGTTTGCGTATTCATTCTTTTGAATAAACACGCCAATGACCTAGAGAGATCAATTCATGGAAGAGCTTTGCATTGTCAGCAGTAGTACCTACCGTTTACAAATTCAAGTTTTCTCACCAGGGTGCTCGACCAAAATTACATTTTTGTATAAAAACATTACTCAACTTTTAAATATCAATTTTATTCCAACATCGATGTTTCTTATTAAAATTCCCAGTCTTCAGTGGTTGTGGTTTTCTGAAGACTGGAAATTTTACTAAGAAAAATCGATGTTGTGCTGAAATTGATATTTAAAAGTTAATTAATATCATAAACGCTCTATTTTTAATATTGAGCACTATATATAAAAATATCTGCTCTTTCTTAAATCTCCCTCCAGCTATGGATAAATAGACTGGGTTCTATAGCCTTGGATAGCAACTAGTCTAGGAGAAGGAAAACTTTGAATTAAAAACCTGCGGAGGGTCGTTTGGGGTCCTTGTGGCACGTAGTGCACCAGGTCTCTGTAATCGGCCCTTCAAAAAGTGTGGATGATCCTGCACGAAACCTTCACCACTATAATCAAAACTCATGTGCTGTTGTCGGGCTGTCGGTTTCCTGGGAACTCATCTGCTTGACCCTCATACGTCGAATTCGACGGAAGAGTCGAATATATATATATATATATATATATATATATATATATATATATATATATATATACCGGGTGTGATAGCAAAATTGTACAAATCGTGTAACAGCATTGGATATTTGTCCGTCCCACACACAAATGATTGATATCTAAAAATCACTAAAATTTGAACAATTTTGCTATTACACGATTTGGACAATTTGCTGTTACACGAGTTGGACAATTTTGCTGTTACACACGGTATATACAAAAAGATGATTGAGTTTCGTCACAGTGAAGTTAGTCAAAGTATTTCTTGAAGAAAACGCTTTTAAGGCAACCAATCTTTGTAATTAACGTGGCACTGTCAAAAAATACAGCATTAATCGCAACAAATAAGGTTTCAGCTTAGATATAGTATCTAAACGTCAAATGGAGGAATTGGAATTTTACTATAAACCCCACTGACGAGTGGATCCATAAAACTCCGAGTGAGGACAAATCAGTTGAACATTTAATTTTGTTATTACACACACACACACACACACACACACACACACACACATATATATATATATTTGGTTGGATTGATGCGAGTTTGTGACCCTGGATTTCACGCTTTTGCGATCGTCAGACAAACTGATTAATTTCTTGTTAATTTTGGATTTATGAAGATTGTGTGTATTGGTGTTATTATGGAAGTGGGGCGGGGAATCGTCGTCGTGAGGTCACTCATAACGCAAACATACATGCATGTCCGTACACCCGATGAGGTACGCAGACATACATACAAGCTCGCTCGTCCGCCGGGGCTTATACAAACATAAACATATGTGGACAGTATGGGACTTGACATATGTATGCATCTTTTCACACACACACACACACACACACACACATATATATATATATATATATATATATATATATATATATATATTACAATATAAAATTTGCATGAACGAATATTTGTTTCTCACGAATATATATATATATATATATATATATATATATATATATATATATATATATATATACGAAAAAAGTTGAAATGCAACTGGAGTCTTGAAAATATTTATTGAGAGTAACTTTACCGGTTTCCCATTGCTATGATTTTCTAAACCTAAACTGGGATGGAGAGACGGGCCGCTATACAATGATATACTTAGCATCTAACTGGAAATGTATATACCTTACTTATATATATTTTATACGTACCAATTTTATTAATATATATATATATATATATATATATATATATATATATATATATATATATATATATATATATATATATATATATATATATGGCGGGGGAGCAAATATTCGTACACATACAAATGTTAAATTTATTGTATTTCCAACTAATGAATAAAAATACTGTTCATATAATTAACTCTACACAGATGCATAATAACTAAATATACATAGAAAAATAGAACAAATTATATATATATATATATATGTGTGTGTGTGTGCAGTGGGGGGTAGGAACAAATATTCATATACATGCAAATTTTTAATTTATTGTATTTACAACTAATGAATAAACATACTTTTTATATTAGGTTGGTGCAAAAATAATGACGTAATAATGTCGTTTTTTGACGTTAAAAAATACGTCAAAAACGACATTATTACGTCATTATTTTTGCATCAACCTAATACAATTAACTCTACACAGATGCATAATAACTAAATATGAATAGAAAACAGAAAAAAAATTGATTCAATAGAAATAAATCCCATTTTAATGGGTGAAAAAAGTATTCGTACAAAGCAAATTTGGGATTTTAAATCTTTTAAATTGCTTTAATACTCTGGATTATTCAAGTAGAATATCCTAGAATGTTCCCATAATGTTATCAGTAGTTATTTTTAGCCTAAAAACTACAAACAACATTCTGTAATTGATATTCGTGCAAGAAGGTTTTCATCATGGCAAGAGGTAAAGAATTGACAAATTTGCAGAAAGAACTGATTGTTAAGCTCTGGAAAGAAGGTAAAAGTTACAGGAAAATCTCAGACAACCTGAATATTCCATTTATTACCATTAGTTCATTCATTGCCTGGTATAAAAATAACCTCAAAACTTTTGAAAACCAAAGAACAGTTTATTCACAGAAGATTTTTTCGAGATCTCCGATGAAATTAATGCGTCAAACTAAACAAAATCCAATGGTTATGAGTCAAGAGTTGCAGGATGATTTGCTTTCATCAGAAATCTTTATTACTAAATGGACAATAAGCAATGAAATTCATAAGAACAATCTAAAATCCCGCTCCCCTCGGAAAACTCCACTGCTATTGAAAAGACGCAGAGAAGCTATTTTGAAATTTGTTCGTGAACATAAGGATACGGAAAAATCGTATTGGGAAAGAGTATTATAGAGAAACAAAACCAAAATTGAGTTGTTTAGACGTAATTCTAGAGATCAAGTATCGAGCAAAAATGGCGATGCCTTTAAGCAAAAGAACACAGTTCCAACAGTGAAACTTGGTGGTGGCAACATCATTGCTTGGGGATGTTTTTCTGCAAAAGGTACTGGCAACATATCATTAACAGGATTGTAGAATGAATGCCGCATCATATCAAAATATTTTGGAAGCAAATTTAATGATTTCGGCTGAAAATCTTAAACTTTCTCCTGACTGGATCTTCCAAGATAATGATCATAAAAACACTGCAAAATCTACGAAGAAATGGCTTGCTGGAAATAATGTAAATATGCCAAGTCAGTCCCCAGATTTAAATCCAATCGAGAATCTGTGGCGTTATTTGAAAATTAAAATCCAATCGAGTGCTCCAAACATCCCGGATCTGAAGACCTTATGCGAAGAAGAATGGAACAAAATACCAACTAAAATTAACAAATCCTTAATTGAGAAGAGTTTGGTTGCTGTATAATTGTATAGTGGCTATTCTACGAAGTATTAAATGAAAATTATATATTCCTTTGTTGTATTATACGAATACTTTTTTACCCGTTAAAATGATTAAATACGGTTTATTTCTATTAAATCAAATTTTTCTTGTTTTATTATCTGTCTAACATGCAACGTGATTAGTTGATTATGATCACGTGATCAGACAGTAATTTTTACGTTCAAAATTGCTCATCATAAAGTGATGGGAGTCTCATAGTTCAGTGAGCCTGATTTATGACGACAGGGTGGTAAGTATTTCATGACGACAAAGTTTTAAGTAATTCAAGTGTCAGGAATTGCATTTAATTAAACGTTACTGGTAAGCCAAAAGATTCCATGTACAAGAATTAAATTTGGCATGTGTACGTGTGTATGTATGTGTGTGTGTGTGTGTAGAAATAGTCATAGTTTTTCCCTCCTATGTCGAACTGTGTAGAACAATTTTCCATCAAGTAAAAACGAAATATATATATTTATCATTTTTAGTGGTTATCCATATTTGAGTTGACGTTCCGTTTATTTTGAAAAGGAATTTATTTCGTCTACTGACCTGAATATTCGAGAACTCTTATTAAAAGAAAAAGATGTGCCCTCCGGTAGGAATCGAACCTGCGCACCCCTCCCTTTGCATTACAAACCATCGTTAGATCCGACGTGCGTTAACTAACTCGGATACGAGGAACGTTGTGATTACGCAAGGCTGTACGCTGCCTTTAAGCCCATCTCTCTCATTTCAGAATCATGAATGTTCATAACTGCTCATTTTTGTACCCGAAGCGTAAACAAAGCAATTTCTAAAGAAATAATGGATTTCTTTTTAATACGACGTTTTTTTATTACTTCTGGCGTTATTATATTAAACAATACTTATCTGAAATAGACGCCGAATTTATATTTATTAAAGAGTGCATATTCCGTCTATCTTCCAGTGCATTCAATATATTTGTCTGCGTACGCCGGCAAAGATCGAACCTACATCGCCCTTTGTTCGAACCCTGCGGGATCTTTTCTAAGATTTCCCGAATGCGCAGACCAATAAGCGAAATACACACTGTTCAATAAATATTGAGTCTATTTCAAATCCGAAGTATCCCATATAATTACACTTGAAGTAATATATATATATATATATATATATATATATATATAATTATTTATTTAAAAATATGATTCCAAACGCTACATAAGAGTTCTCATGTTTCAAAACAAGAGCCGGCGCTTGTTTTGAAACATGAGAACTCTTATGTAGCGTTTGGAATCATATTTTTAAATAAATAATTATATTTGTGCTCTACTTTTGTATCGAGCACTATTTTTTAAAAATTATAACAAAAATACTAAAGAACTTTGGATTATTTACCTAACGAGTTCTTTCCTATTTTCTATATATTTTTACACACACACACACACACACACACACATATATATATATATATATATATATATATATATATATATATATATATATATATATAATGGACTCTTCCGTCGATTTCGACGTATGAGGATCTGACAATTGATTCAGTTACGAAATTTTGTGCGATAAACTTCAGTGGCACTTAAGACCCGCTAGTGATTTACCAACGAAAACCGCATATGGAGCAAGAGTAAGGATTGTGGAATGAGATCACTGTTAGATTGGCTGACCTTTTAGATCTTTCTCTCGCTTCTTGAAGACGATTCAGACAAGCAGACTGAAAACAGCTGAGTCCACTAAAACACGTTGATCTCCATTCTACCCGCCCCAAGACTAAGTGCTCAAGGGTGTTATGAGGTATATTGACAGCTGACAAGTTGCTCTTCAGCTTGTCTTTGTATCTTAGCCATGGGCGTCCTACATTCATATAGCCCTGATCTAACTGGCTGTACATTAGGATCTTGGGTATCCTGTCATCAGACATTCTCAAGACATGACCAGTCCACCGTAACTGAAACTGTAGAAAAGTTTCGATTACTCCAATATTACACCTATTAAACAGGTCTACGTTAGATGTCCTATCTTGAAGATTAACTCCACAGATTGCACGCAGACAGCTTTTATGGAAAACATCCAACTGGCGTATATGGTACCTTTATGGAATCCACGACTCTGAGGCGTACAAAAAAAGAGAAGAAGAAGAAGAAGAAGAAGGAGAGGGTGGAGGATGAGGAGGGGAGAAGGAAGAAGGGGAGAAGTAAGAAGGGGAGGAGGAAGAAGGGGAGGAGGGGGTGGAAGAAGAAGAAGAAGAAGAAGAAGAAGAAGAAGAAGAAGAAGAAGAAAAGGGGGAAAAGAAGAAAAGCAAGTGTATTATATTCCATTTCTATCACACCCAACCGTGCTTTTTTTTTTTTTTTTTGTTTTTTTTGGGGTTTTTTTTCTTTAATATGGCGTTCATTAGTATTTAAATGAAAAAATAAAGCGTTAGGTGGTCATTTGATAAAAAATCGCCTGAGGGTACCATAAGGTTGAAACCAAGGTAGCGGATTCAACTGACCTCCTGATTTTTAAAATTAAAATCTCTACATGTTAATTTACTTTTATTTTATTTTTTCACACGTGTATTGAGCACTTTTTAATACTACAGTTTCCTTGTCTGATTCAACTCTGATATATATATATATATATATATATATATATATATATATATATATATATATATATATATATAAGGAATATTTCGGCAGCCATAATTCTTTCAAACATCTTTAGTTGAATAATGTCGATTAGTTCTGTCTATTCAAATTTATGAACTTTTTCGTATTTTAAATTAGTTGTCTTAAGTAATAATATGACCGTTAATATGGCTTCACCTTGAATGACGTGAAAATTGTTCCGCCAAATATGAGAATGCTGGAATAAAATAAAAACAGTTGCATAAATATTCAAAGAAAAATCCTTATAAACGAATGTCGCAATACTCGAAAGTACTCGCGAATGATATATATATATATATATATATATATATATATATATATATATATATATATATACAAGTTTTGTCTATTTATGTAAATTCTTTTCATATCGTCTGATAAGCTTAATAACATTATCATTAAAAGATGAAAGAAAATCACCATACTGATACATATTTTTTAATCCTATCTAACCTTTCGGCTTACATAAGCCATTATCAGAGATGACAAATACTTTACAATATATTAACGAATATACGGACAAAACAATAATGGTTTTGTTTGCATATAAGATTTCCAACCAACAACAAACTCGTGCATACGTGACGCTGGAAACGAAAATCGCACCGCAGCATACATGACCACACGAGAGTGAAAACTGAAAGTATTAAGTATGGGAAGCTGTTGGTATAAACCAATGCTTTCTGTTATCAATTATAGGCATTTTAGAATATTGCTGGAGATTTCGTAATTTAATTTGTTCAGGTTAGGTTTCAACTGTTTTATGTTTTTAGCTTCAAGAATTTTCAGTTTTTGTTTGTTGTTTTCATGTTTAAGTATAGTTGTGTTTTCAACAAGGATTTTCTGGAATTGTGAATGCGGCCAGGCATGTTACTTTAAATGCCTAAAAATGTTACAGTTATCATTCAAATGTAGAGTCAAGCATCATGAAAGCGAGTTTGTGGTGTGACCAAAATAAATATTATTTAATCCGTTGGAGATACAATCTTCCAAATGGCACTTGAATTTGTAAACTATGTTGGGTTTTGCAAATCTCTAACGGGGGAAAAATCATTATACTTTTTTTCTTTTATATGGGAATATATAGTGTATGTATGATTATTGATGTCTGTCAAGATATAAAGAAAAGGAATTATTATTGTTAATTTCATATATGAATTTAAGGACAAAGTTTTTTTCTTAATTCTTATTGTAGTTCATCAATGTTTCTGGAAGACGTCAAAATCAAAAACAATCAAGTTGTAAGCGCGCGAAATTAAAAATATGAAATGTGAAATCGGAGACCCGAGTTCGAATTCCAGTCGAATCCATTACATTCACTTACGTGCTAATACCCTTAAGAAAGGTGTGAATCCTCTTCTTCTCCCTCCAGCTATGGGTAAATTGGATGGCAACTGGTCTAGGAGAGAGACAACTCTGAATTCAAAACCTGCCGAGGGTCGTTTGGGGACCTTGAGGCCTGTACTGCACCAGGTCTCTGTATTTGGTCCATCAAAAGGTGTGGATGATCCTGCACGAGACATTCACCACTATAATCAAATCTCATGTGCTGTTGTAGGGATGTCGGTTTCCTAGGAACTGATCTGCTTGACTCTCATACGGCGAATTCGACGGGGGACAGTTCAGTATTTATATATATATATATATATATATATATATATATATAGGTATTTTTTTTAAATCAAAACTAATAATATATATATAGGTATTTTTTTTAAAAAAAGATCAAAACTAATAATCCGTGTCTGATGAGTTGGTAGAACAACGAAACTTAAGTTGCACTTCGAGCATGAGCATATATATATATATATATATATATATATATATATATATATATATATATAATTCTTAATTCTGTCTAACAACATTGAATACTGTTTTGTATACACCTTAAGTTAAATTGTGTATATAGTTATTTGCTAACCTGTGTATGCACGCTAACTCACGTATAAGCGGTTGCTAATATCTATTTATTTGATTTATCCACGTCAATACCTATATATATATATATATATGTGTGTGTGTGTGTGTATGTATGTGTGTATGTGTATGTGTGTATGCATGTGTGTGTATGTATGTATTTCTGTGTGTGTTTATGTAAGCGTAAATAGAAGAGGAGCTGCCGTTGTAATTGTACAATATCTGTTTAATATCGCACGGTGTGTAATGCATTATATATTCAACACGTATTTTTAATGACATCATTTCGCATGTCCGCCGCCTTGCAATAAAACCCAGCCTAATTTTTGGCCCTCCCCATGCAGCTGCGCCTACCAACCATCCCCCGCTATAATGTGACCCCCCCCCATAACGTGCTTACCCCAAAGAAAGTTCGTTGGTATTTTCTGCGTCAAGAGATACGTGCTCACAAAAGTATTCGATAAGACAGACACGCTGGCCTAACCCACAACACGCCCACTGTCCGATTTAAAACTACACATGTTCATTCCCAAACAAGCAACCATATATATATATATATATATATATATATATATATATATATATATATATATATATATATATATATATATATATATATATATAATTGAGTATGTCTCTGTTTCTATTTGAATGGCTGGCTGTAAGTATTTGTATATAGATATAGATATACTCGTAGATATATCTAACTACAAGAGAGCACATTTTGTTAAGATTTCTAAAGCGTACAGGTCGATAAAATTACTACACACTAGTTACACTATTTACATTCCTTTGGTGTGAATTCCAAACAGAACACTTTATTCAGTTTACGGGAGTAGACGCTTCTCGAACCACCGCGCATATCTCTGGATACGCGGGACATCTATTTTCAACGCAGGTGTCCATAAAATAACTTTTAAAGATTATACATATATATATATATATATATATATATATATATATATATATATATATATATATAGTTGATATATATATATTAAGTTGATATAAATTTGTAGGTCTGATGAATTGGATCGGAATTAGGATTCCAATGTAATAAATTATAACCATGGAAGATTAGTGTTTGAGCCTTATATATATATATATATATATATATATAATTTGTTTGTCTGATGAATTGGGTCGTGATTACGATTCCAATGTAATGAATTATAACCATGGAATATTAGTATTTGAGCCTTTTATATTATATTCTTACTCTGTTCTGAACATTGAGTTCTAACTGGATTCTATCCTCTTGGGAATTTATATATATATATATATATATATATATATATATATATATATATATATATATATATATATATGTGTGTGTGTGTGTGTGTATGTATATTGACCACTAATATTATATTATATATATATATATATATATATATATATATATATATATATATATATATATATATTTCGGGGACAGGATCCTTAGTCCAAAACAAGGACGAGAGTCTATATGAATATATGTCCGTAAATTCTTCATTTTTGAGTTTATGGTAGACGCTGTTCAATGTACAATCGAAGGTTCAATTTAAAAATATTTTCTCGGGTTCTGGAGACGGGTTCCTGATACCAAAAGAAAGTAAATCGTCCATATAAACATATGTCCAAAAGACATTCGTACTACAACACAGCAACTCGTAACAGATGCTCAAAATGTCTTCCGCTTAATTTCTACACACACATGCACCCGTCGGATCATTGACTGGTGGACCCTTTCAAATACTCCCAAACGGTGTCGAATGATTTTGCATGCCCCCATGACACGTTGATGAATCGTATCTGCATTATTAATGTCTGATGTATAAACCAATTGTTTTACGTGGACCCACAGATTAAAATAAAAAAGATTGAGATCGGTGAACATGTAGGCCATGTAACCTTCTTATCTATCTTCCATGGTAGATGTGCGCCAGTGTATCTCGAACAATGAGAATAAATACGCATAATACTATGCATGAACCACATGCATCTTCGTATTAGCAGGAGTGCATCCTCTAGCAGGTCTCGAAGTGTGTTCGAAATAAAACCCCTGTAGACAGTTCCTGTAAGACGTGCTGGGAGAAAATATGGACCTACCAAACAGTCACATACAATTCCAACCCACAGTCGTAAACTGATGCTGGTGTCTAGCCTGTGTTGTACAATAGGGATTCCTATCCACCCACAAATATATGTTGTGTAAATTTGTTATTCCATCTCTTCCAAATGTTGCCTAATCCGTATAAAAACTGAAAAGACCAACAACGGATCGGGTGTTTGAGCAATAAACCCTCGGTAAACGTTCTCCCGTTTTGTGATGAGACCCTGCGCACGTTACAAATGATATGGATACAGGAGGTGCTCTTGAAGTACCCTCCATGAGGTACTATGAGATATACAACATACTAGGGCCACTTGACGTGTGCTGATAATTGGATCGTCTTCGACAGTCTGTAAAATGTGTTCTTCGTGGTCAGGCATACGAGCGGGTCTCGGTCTTCCTCGATCTATAGTTTGTGGTGCCACGGAACCTATCTCAGAAACGCGACAGTAAACAGCAGCAAAGGTTGTATGATTCGGCTACCTCCGGTCTGGAAACGCAATCTGATACAGCCGTGCAGCTTCGCGTCCATTCCCATTCGCGCGGCCTGCTCACGATATGAATATCCAGCCATTGTCAAACGGAACACTTACCAGTTAACTCACTACTACACACGTTAAAAGTTAAAGACAGACTAGCGCCAAATGTACACGAATGACAAATATAGCCAAGTCTAAATGGCGACGTAGGGCCATCTACCGTGAATTTTCCTTAAATTTAATAACTCAAAAACGAAGGATTTATAGACATATGTTCATATGGACATTTGTCCTTGTTTTTGTGTGAGGAACCCGCCATCAAAGTATTTTTGATATACCCTGTATATATATATATATATATATATATATATATTAGATTGGTGCAAAAATAATGTCTTTTTTTTGACGTTCAACTTCAAAAGAAAAACGACATTATTTTTGCACCAACCTAATATATATATATATATATATATATATATATATATATATATATATATATATATATATATGTATGTATGATGGACTCTCAGGTCGTATTCGACGTATGAGTGTCAAGCAGCTCAGTTCCTATGAACCGACTGCCCAGACACCAGCACATATGATTTTATTATAGTGATGACGGCTTTGTGCAAAACCAACCATACTTTTTGAAGGGCCGAATACAGAGACCTGTTGCACGACGTGCCACAAGGTCCCCAAACGACCCTCCGCAGGTTTTGAATTCAGAGTTGTCCTTCTCCTAGATCAGTTGCCATCCAAGGCTATAGAACACAGTCTATCCTCCTATTTACACATAGCTGGAGGGATCCACACTTTTTGCAGTGCCGAATACAGAAACCTGGTGCAATAAGTGGCACAATGTTCCTAAACGACCCTCCGCAGGTTTGAATTCAGATTTGTCCTTCTCCTAGACCAGTTGCCATCCAAGGCTATAGAACTCAGTCTGTCCTACTGTTTACCCACAGCTGGAGGGAGAAGAGGATTAATACCTTTCCTAAGGGTATTAGCACGGAAGTGAATGTAATAGATTCGGACTCGGCTCCCCTATTCCTCGATCCGAGCCGCTATCCAGCCGCAAGTAATTGATATATATATACATATATATATATATATATACACTGCGTGCCAAATTATTATCAAGATAACTTATCACCTCAGAACTCTCAAAAGGTAAATCTACCCTAGAAATTTCTAAAATGATAGGGAGGTGTCATCAAACAGTGAAAAAGTTCAACGCCGACCCCACACAAGTACGCAATAGGGTAGATACAGGCAAGCCGAGGGTTATTTCACGTCGTCTCATGTCACGACTTAAACGGTGGAGGCATAATGATCTCGGGTGGTATTATTGGAAAAACATTAGTGGGCCCATGGAGAGTACCAGGTGACGTCAAAATGACTGCTGATGCATACATAGCGTTTATGAAGGAGCATCTTGAGTCATGGATGAAAAGGCAAAGAGTTGCCTACAGAAGGGCCATTGATTTTATGCAAGATAATGCTGCCTCACATGCTGCTCACAAGACTACTGAATATTTGAAACAGTTAGGCTTCGATGGACCTCGAAAAATGAAGTGGCTAGCAAATTCTCCAGATTTGAACCCAATCGAAAACCTTTGGAGCATCATGAAGCGAAGACTGTACGCCAACGGGCGACAATTCAGGAGCAACGCTGAGTTGTGGGAAGCAATTCTTGACATATCTCGCGGTATTACAGCAGATGACATCCTACAATTAACAAATTCTATGGATCGCCGACTTCTTCAAGTAGTTTCAAAACAGGGAATAATAATACATATAATATAATAATTAAAATAATAATTAGTAAAATAATTATTCATAATTATGATTTTTAATTTCCTTTGAGTGATATAATTTTTAATTTATTTTATGCAATTTATTTATTTATATATATGTTATAATAAATACACTGAGTTTTTATATTAAGAGGATTCATTTAGTTTATATACCAACGGAATATTACATATATATATATCTATATCTATATCTATATATATTTACATACATACATACATACATATATATATATATATATATATATATATATATATATATATATATATACATATATATATATATATATATATATATGTACAGTGTAACCCGGATATAAGAAACCCGGATATAAGAAACCCGGACATAAGAGATATTTTATCTAGTCCCAAATTAGAGCCTGTGTTAATGTATATATAATAGACCAAACCCGGATATAAGAGAAAGCCGGATATAAGAGCCTTCTTCTCCGGTCCCGACAACTCTCTTATATCCCGGTTACATTGTATATATATATATATTAAAAATCATAAGAGGATCTAAGGATACCATGAGTTTTTAAATAAAGCGTTGGGAGGTCATTTGATAAAAAAATCGCCTGAGGGTACGGTAAGGTTGAAACCAATGTAGCGGATTCAACCTATTAATTTGTTTAAAACTGTGCCTTTGTTTGTATCTGTTATTATTTGTTTGATTATCGTATTTATTAGCTTCTTTTGATCATAAACATTCACGTGCAACATTAACAAACGATTTGTTTGCTCAATTCTGGGAATTTTACTAATAAATAGATATACATAACTTAAAATAATATTATTACTTTCTAATAATTTGGCACGCTGAAATCACCATGCTGATAACAAATATGGCGCCAGTTTGTTTACATTGCGCAGATCAGTACAAAATTTTCAGAAATTGCGCGAGTCAGTGTTGCCAACATTATGTGAAAAATTTGTGTGAATTGATTGGACGGTTTTTGAAATATTAGAAAGAAGTTATCTCGATAATAATTTGGCACGCAGCATATATATATATATATATATATATATATATATATGTGTGTGTACTTGTGTATTATTGTACGCATGTGAACGTACATATATATATTCTTCTTTCGTCTGTTACCCATCTCTAAAGCTTTCATTTCCTTCTCACACTTATCTCCCACTCCTATACATACACTCTCACTAAAAATTTATTTTATACACGGAGTTATATTTTTCCGATTTATTTTTGAATCTGTAGGTCTGATGAATTGGATCGGGATTACGATTCCAATGTTATAAATTATAACCATATTAGTGTTTAAGCCTTTATTTATATATATATATATATATATATATATATATATATATATATATATATATATATATATATATATGTATTTCTATATGTATATGTGTGTGTGCGTGTAGTCGGAAAACTTAATGAAAACAAGGAAAGACAAGGAAAGAGTGACATGAAAACGTGCTCAATACACGGATGAAAAATAAAATAAAAGTAAAAATAACGTGTACATCTTTTAATCTTAAAAAAACAGGAGGTCAGTTGAATCCGCTACATTGGTTTCAACCTTACCGTACCCTCAGGCGATTTTTTATCAAATGACCTCCCAACGCTTTATTTAAAAACTCATGGTATCCTTAGATCCTCTTATGATTTTTAATATATATATATATACAGTGTAACCGGGATATAAGAGAGTTGTCGGGACCGGAGAAGAAGGCTCATATCCGGCTTTCTCTTATATCCGGGTTTGGTCTATTATATATACATTAACACAGGCTCTAATTTGGGACCAGATAAAATATCTCTTATATCCGGGTTTCTTATATCCGGGTTTCTTATATCCGGGTTACACTGTACATATATATATATATATATATGTATATATATATATATATATATATATATATGTATGTATGTATGTATGTAAATATATATAGATATAGATATAGATATATATATATGTAATATTCCGTTGGTATATAAACTAAATGAATCCTCTTAATATAAAAACTCAGTGTATTTATTATAACATATATATAAATAAATAAATTGCATAAAATAAATTAAAAATTATATCACTCAAAGGAAATTAAAAATCATAATTATGAATAATTATTTTACTAATTATTATTTTAATTATTATATGTATTATTATTTGTATATTACTTATTCTTTAATTTTTTATGTTACTTTTTTACTTACTCTTCGTTAAAGGATTTTTTTATTATATAAAAGATCTCTAATTTTTAATTTCTTTTAAGTCATTTTCCTTGTAGAAACTAGATGTTAATATTTTAAAATATAGGTCAAGTTCATATTAACTGCCGTCTAAATCCAGACACTCCCAGTCTACTACAATGAAATTGCGTTTAAGCTATGTCTAGACGATCTGCTGTAGTATTTTTCTTTCTCCTTCCCTTTTTCATTTTTTCTTTCACTTTTTCATTCTTCTTCTTCTTCTTTTTCTTCTTCTTCTCCTTCTTCTTCTTTTTCTTCTTCTTCTTCGTCTTCGTCTTCGTCTTCGTCTTCTTCTTTAAATGTTAAAATCTTTAAACTAATATTTTATTTTATTTCTTCACATCTCAGTTTTGACAGATCCTACAAGTTTGTTCTTTTAGGGTGAAATAGCTATTCAAATGGGCTAATTTTGGATTTTCATTCTCTCTCTCTCTCTCTCTCTCTCTATATATATATATATATATATATATATATATATATATATGTGGGTGTGGATGTGTGTGTGTGTGTATGTATGTATGTATGTATGTACACACTAAACACTTTACAAAACATTGAATCTTGGAACTGTTTTCATTGCGTATCTGTCAACTTATGTTGCTATCTGTCATATCTATGCTATTAAATTTCCAGCCATGACGACTCCCGAAAACAATTGCTTGCTGACGCCAATTTTGAAATCAATGATAAAAAAAAAGACGATAACTAAAACATTATGGAAAATGATTTGAAAATTAGCCTCATTAGGTCAACGCTTTTCGCATCCGAAAATCTCAATAAAATCTCAAAAATCTTTGCTTTCAAGTCTCAATATACAAAACACATTAGATTTATTTAAGTGTAAACATACTTTTTAGACCAATTTATATATATCTTACTTATTATAAAACGCAGATTGCGTGTGTGTGTGTGTGTGTGTGTGTGTGTGTTTACGTTTATATATTGGATCGGATTTCCTACATTTTTCCACTGATTTCAACAAAACTTCACAGGACTGCGTAAAATTCTGACAATTGTTTTTGCCCAAAATCAATTTGAAAACATGATTAAAAGGCATCACGAGAATGAAAGGGGGACAACTCATATCGAGTTATACTTATTATAAAACCCAGGTTGGTTGTTTGTGTATGTGTGTGTTCGTTTATATTTGGGATCGGATTTCCTACATTTTTCAACCGATTTCAACAAAACTTCACTTTTTTTTTGGCAGGTAGTGTTTCTTATTGTCTTGCACACTTTTTTCTTTATTTTTACATTCAGAATGCTTTAAAAATTCCATTTACAAGACAATTGTTTATAATAAAATTCTATTCAATCGGTAGACTCATAACGATTCAAAACAATGTTTTTGTTTGAGTTTGACCAATTCGTAAAAAAAAACAATTAAGACATGCGTGTCCATCAACCTTAAACAATAATCTTTGTCAATTTTATTTTTCAGTCTTTATGATGATCGATACTTGATCTATCTCTTACTGTTACATCCCCGAGCAACGCTGGGCTCTCCTGCTAGTGTATATATATATATAGATAGATAGATAGATAGATAGATAGATAGATAGATAGATAATATTAATGTTAAATATAGACATACATATGCAAAATATATAAATATATATACATACATACATACACATACATATATATTTGTATAAAAAATAATTCCAAGAGGATAGAATCCAGGTAGAACTCAATGTCCAGGATAAAGTAAAAATATTATAAAAAATGATATCCGAGAATATTCATGTTTCCCTCACTTAAACCGTCTTTGACTCCCCTCTTTAAAACTTCTCTCTGTTAAATTTTAATCCCCCCACCTTCATCTTTAGACCTTCCTGTTCTTCTCTCGTCTGTTACCCCTCCCTATAGCTTTCATTTACTCTAACGTTCGTCCCACACTCTCATACATACACTCTCACTAAATTTTATTTTTTATTTCTGGAGTTGTTTTTTCTGTTTTCTTTTTGAATTTGTAAGTCTGATGAATTGGATCGTATTTACGATTCCAATGGAATAAATTATAACCATGGAATATTAGTGTTTAAGCCTTTTTATTATATATGTGTGTGTGTGTGTGTGTGTGTGTGTTAAGTATAGGATTGGTGTATACGGAATAAATTCCAATAACCAACAAATACTATTCTTAAGAGAGTTCTCAATACAGAATAGAGCAAATATAATTTTTATTCGAAAATTATAACATAAATATGTTATAAAATCACTACAGAAATAGCCATTTTGTTTCAACACTTCTAGTGTCTTATCAAGTGATGGTGTTGAATGTAGAATAAAGGGTTTTAAAAGGTTCAAATCAATCAAACACCCCTCGCTAGGGGAAACGCTGTTACATAAGCTGGAATGACCAATCAAAATACAAGTATACGAGAATTCAAAAAACTTGACAACGAACTAAGATTATAATAATTATTTAATGCTTTAATGTTTAGGATTGGGCTAAAATAGAATTTATTCTAACTAATAAATATCAAATTGTACTGTAAAATTAAAAATTAAAAATTCCAATTTTAAATTTAATCTATATTAAGTTTAAAATTATAAAATTATTTAAAGAAACTGAGGAAAAAATACATATGCAATGACTATTCATGCTGTCGAAATAGTTCGATTGAGCTCACAGAGAGGGAGGGTAATGCAATTCTCTTCAATTTGAATCGGACTCTCTAACCCACTAACGTCTTTTGTATAGTAAAAACGTTAGAATTTATTTTTCTCCCTACTGTGCGACGATAGCTTGGTGGGAGACTGATGCCATATCAGTCAGGTTTCGATCCCGGATTAAAGCAATCGGGTGTCTAGCCACACTGAGCTGTGATACAGAGCAACTGTCTATCTATGGATGACTATATATATTTGTATGGATATAAGTTTGTTACCCTGGGTTTAACTCTTTTGTATTCATCAAACTTGTTTATTTTTTAAAATTGGATCTATTTATGCTAGTTTTTGGTGCTGGTAGGGGGAATTTACTTCTGTGCTTGTTCAGGATGACACTCTCATACACATAGACACACATACATACAGGTGTACGCATTTTAGTTCACACAATCACATAAACAATCCGAGGCTAGGCGCAAATACACATACATGCCTCCGGGCATGCATACATACGCAGTTGCAATTCTTTGAAATGTGTCTCTATGTGTATAAGATTGGCACCACAAAGCAAGAAGTAAATTTACCCTCCCATCAATCACAGTCAAACATAAATATAAAATAAACAAATTTGTCTGATGATCGCAAAAGCTTGAAACCCACGATGACAAACTCATACTCATCCACTGAATATATTAGCTCTGTCACTGATATTGAGCACTTTCCACTAATTACTGTGTATAAAATAATATATAAGTATATTTATGTATGTGTGTGTGTGTGTGTGAGTGTGTGTGTGTGTGCGTGTATGTGTGTGTAAGGGTGGCACGGAGTAGTGGATAGCAAATTGAGGAATCGAAGAGCCGAGTTCGAATTCCAGTCGAATCCACTTCATACTAATACCATTAGAAAAGGAATTAATCCTCTTCTTCTCCCTCCAGCTATGTTAGAGTTATCATTCAAATGTAGAGTCAAGCGTCGTGAAAGCGGGTTTGTGGTGTGACCAACATAAATATTATTTAATCCGTTGGAGATACAATCTCCCAGAGAGCACTTGAATTTGTAAACTATGTTGGTTTTTTGCAAATCGCTAACGGGGGGAAGAATCATTATACTTTTTTTTTCTTTTATATGGGGATATATAGTGTATGTATTAGGTTGGTGCAAAAATAATGACGTAATAATGTCGTTTTTTGACGTATTTTTTAACGTCAAAAAACGACATTATTACGTCATTATTTTTGCACCGACCTAATATTATTATTGGTGTCTGTAAATATAAAGAAATGGAATTATTATTGTTAATTTCATATATGAATTTAAGGACAAATTTTTTTTTAATTCTTATTGTAGTTCATCAATGTTTCTGCCAGACGGCAAAATCAAAAAAAAAAATCTGTAAGCGCGCGAAATTAAAAATATAAAATGACGACAGTTACCCATCGCAACATACATACATACATACATACATACATACATACATACATACATACATACATACATACATACATAACGGCACGGTGGGGTAATGGATAGCGGCTTGGATTGAGGAATCGGAGAGCCGATTTCGAATTGCATTCGAATCCATTACATTCACTTACATTCACTTGCGAAAGGTGCGAATCCTCTTCCTCCCTCCAGCTATGGGTAAATAGTAGGACAGACAGGGTTCCATAGCCTTGGATAACAACTGGTCTAAGAGAAGGACAATACTGAATTCAGAACCTGTGGAGGGTCGTTTGGGGACCTTGTGGCACGCAGCGTACCAGGTCTCTGTATTTGACCCTTCAAAAAGTGTGGTTGATTCTGCACAAAGCCTTCAGCACTATAATCAAATCAAATGTGCTGGTGTCTGGACTGAGCTGCTTGACCCCCATACGTCGAATAAATCAACTTAGAGCTAAAGGGATCATTTAGAAAAGATCCAACTCAATCCATAAGATGTTTGTCACGTGAGAAGGATTATCAGCTATGACAGTCCAAAAGATCAGTGAAAAAACTGTTGAAAATGAAATCGTACTTGAAATCTGTGAGGCAACGTGTTACTACAGGAAAGAAAGTTAGAAGTTTAGAGAGGGCAAAGATTATCTTGAATAAATTGGAAAATTATCCTGGAATATATATATATATATATATATATGTATATATATATATATATATATATATATATATATATATATATATATTTGAATTTCATTTCAATCCTTCATGAGCTTCCGATCCTTAGCTATAATTAATTAATGATGAACATGTCATTTTCATTTATGATCAGTTTCAGCATGATTCTTCTGTTAAGCTTGGAGAGTAATTATACATTCTTATAGCTCAAAGTGGAGTCCAATAGTGTTACAAAAACCTCGCAGAATTCCAGTAAGATATCTTTAATCGTTTCTAAAATGCAGCGATTCAGATTTTAATCTAACTATTGGACAATTTTGCTGTTACGCGATTTTATCACTTCTACTGTTGCACACAGTATATATATATATATATATATATATATATATATATATATATGTATGTATGTATGTATGTATGTGTGTGAGCGTCTATATGAATTATAGGTAGTACAACTCTGAGGTTGACGGACACGTATGTTTTTTTACGAATTGGTCAAACCCAAACTCAAACAAAAACATTGTTTTCAATCGTTATGAGTCTACCGATTGAATAGAATTTTATTATAAACAATTGTCTTGTAAATGGAATTTTTAAAGCATTCTGAATGTAAAAATAAAGAAAAAAGTGTGCAAGAAAATAAGAAACACTACCTGCCCCCCCTAAATAAAAGTGAAGTTTTGTTGAAATCAGTTGAAAAATGTAGGAAATCCGATCCCATATATAAACGAACACACACACACACACTCACAAACAACCTTGGTTTTATAATAAGTATAACTCGATATGAGGTGTCCCTCTTTCATTCTCGCGATACCTCTTAATCGTATTTTCAAATTGATTCCGTGCGAAAGCAATTGTGTTTTTCCAATTTTTGGCGCTGTCAGAACCACCGCAAGGTAATTTTACGTAGTCCTGTGAAGTTTTGTTGAAATCGATTGAAAAATGTAGGAAATCCGATCCAATATATAAACGTACAGACACACAGACACACAACCTGGGTTTTATAATAAGTATGATATATATATATATATATATATATATATATATATATATATATATGTATGTATGTATATGTATGTGTGTGAGCGTGTATGTGAATTATAGGTAGTACAACTCTGAGTTTCATGAACAAGGCAGTGTTCAGGTGCTGAGTTAAAACTGGAGTTACTTTATTTAGCAGACAATATTTCCGAGGTTTCTTTAAAAAAAATTTAAATATTTATAATCTGTATAAAGAAAAAAATATTCAAAATAAGTATAAATTAACATATATATATATGTGTGTGTTTGTGTGTTTGTGTGTTTGTGTGTGCGTATGTGTACAGCGAGAGATAGAGAGAGAAAATAGAAGATTGATAAAGAAAGATAGAGACAGGCAGATATATATACAGATAGATAGATTGAGAGAGAGAGAGAGAAATAGGGAAAGATAAATTGATCGAGATTGAGAACTAGAAAAATAGAGAAACACACACACACACACTCACATAAATATATGTGTATCTGGAAAGATATGTGCAGACAGACAAAGAGAGTGAAAGAGAGAGATAGATAGATAGATAGATAGATTGGAGAACAAAGGAAAGGATAGGAGAAAAGAGGATAGATAGATAGATAGATAGATAGATAGATAGATAGATAGATTGGAGAGAAAAAGAAACATAGATAGATAGATAGATAGATAGATAGATAGATAGATAGATTGGAAAGAAAAGATATGTGCACACAGACAGGGAAAGTCAAAGAGATAGATATTAGGTTGGTGCAAAAATAATATCGTTTTTTGACGTATTTTTAACGTCATAAAACAATATTGTTTTTGCACCAACCTAATAGATAGATAGATAGATAGATAGATAGATAGATAGATAGATAGATAGATAGATAGATAGATAGATATGCACATAATTAGATAGATATAAACAGCCATAGATAGCTAGATGTATATGGTAAGTTTCTAAGCATAGCTTAGATGTGGCACAGGTTACTCCAAGACAGAATCTTAAAAAGTTAGAGAGAGCAAAGATCATCTTGAATACCTGTCTATATTTCTGAAATGAGGTATTA
Organism: Acanthosepion lycidas; assembly: GCA_963932145.1. Classification (NCBI taxonomy): domain Eukaryota; kingdom Metazoa; phylum Mollusca; class Cephalopoda; order Sepiida; family Sepiidae; genus Acanthosepion; species Acanthosepion lycidas. The sequence goes on along the minus strand of OZ010609.1, from coordinate 19,395,242 downwards.
TGTACACTATTTACATTATTCGGACTATTGTCCTCATCTTTGTCGCCATATTTATTACAATGTTTCGGCCGTTGTACGCTTCGGGCTTCTCCTCAAGGACACATGGCACAGTAGATAAAGGCGTTGGTTAGATCCAGTGACAGGTCCCAAAGAGTGTGAGTTCAATAGCCTGTTAAGGTTGTGGAGAACTTGGAGAGGGGGATTAATAGGAGATAACTGATAACTGACATCCATAAAGCATGGCATGTGGAACTAGAATAGTCTACGGCAGTGAGCGACATTCCAATCACCTGAAGAAGGCCGGAGCGTACAACGGCCGAAACGTTGTAATAAATTTTGGTGACAAAGATGAGGAGAATAGTCCGAATAAAGTAAATAGTGTATAACTTGAATACGTTAGAAAATGATCCTGGAATAATAAATATATATTTGAATTTTATTTCAATCCTTTATGAGCTTCCGATCCTTAGCTATAATTAATTAATGATGAACATGTCATTTTTGTTTATGATCGATTACATCACGATTCTTCTGTTAAGCTTGGATAGTAATTATATATTCTTATTGCTCAAAGTCCAATAGTGTTACAAAAACCTCGAAGAATTCTATTAAGATATCTTTAATCATTTCTAAGATACAACGGTTCAGAGCCTAATCTAACAAATGAACAATATTGCTTTTACACGATTTGGACAATTTTGCTGTTATACCATTAATACACACACACACACACACACACACACATATATATATATATATATATATATATATATATATATATATACGACGGGAGAGTCCACCATATATATATATATATATATATATATATATATATATTAGGTTGGTGCAAAAATAATGACGTAATAATGTCGTTTTTTGACGTTAAAAAATACGTCAAAAAACGACATTATTACGTCATTATTTTGCACCAACCTAATATATATATATATATATATATATATATATATATATATATATGTGTGTATGTATATGGTGGACTCTCCCGTGGTATCCGAAGTATGAGGGTCAAGCAACTCAGTTTCTAGTAATCGACAGCCAGACAACAGCACATATAATTTGATTATAGTAGTGAAGTCTTTGTGCAGAACCAAGCACACTTTTACATATATATATATATATATATATATATATATATATATATATATATAGATGTTTCTTATGCAAATGTGTGTGCGTGTGTGTTTTTATAGAAATGCAGGGTGGCCCCAAACTATTTGCCGCTAGTACATACATACATATATATATATATATATATATATATATATATAGCCAGACCTAAAACACATTACTTCTCCGTGTACTACATTCCATCTTCTTCTCCCTAACAACCTTCACCTTACCCCAACACCGTTATCTTGGCTCATAAAATTTTTGCAACCATTGAAACGTGCCCGTTATTATCTAATCCTATTATTGCATGTAATTTGCCTCTGCTTACAGCCATTGTCCTGAAAATTATTTAGGGCCTTCTTCATTATTCGGATGAACAAAGAACAGAGTGGAGTTGGAATCCTCGCGCCCAGCGCCGCCAAGCGGAACACACAAGCACACACGCACTCGCTTCCTGTGATGAGATGACGATGAGGAAGAGGATGATCATCATCATGGCGGCTATTCCGAGAAGATCGGCAACCATTTTAATTGGGGAGGGTGAGCCACTCAAACTCGCGGTTCGTTTAGCACTTTGCTTGACCTGACGGTTAATAGATGTCACATTGGATTTTTCAGTTCAATGTCTCGATCCTATAAGCAACAAGAATTATAAATATATAAATAAATAAATATTAATATAATTGTTAAGATGACGGTAATGTCGGCGGCGGCGATGTGATGGTCGGCGGCGGCGATGTGGTGGTCGTGGTTGTGATTGTCGTCGGGATTTACCAAAATAATTTTAGGTGGTTGATTTTGTTTAGCGGCATATCAACTTCTATGGGTTATTTAATACCGAAATCTAAATATTTTTAACGCAGTTGTATATCTTCAACTACAGATAAAATATATTGCTGATCATTTTGCTTTAAAAATGTATTGTTGGTAATTTTACTATAAATAGGTTGTTGATTGATTTTTTTTATCGGCATATCAACACCTCTATGGGTTATTTAATGCTGACATCTAAATATTTTGAACACAATTTTATGGCTTCAACTAGATATATTTTCAACGGAATTGTATGCCTTCAACAACAGATAAGTATTATTGTTGGTCATTTTACTATAAAATGAATTGCTGGTAATTCTACAATAACTGTTGGTTTGGTTTGTTTTATGGCATATCAACACCTCAATGGGTTATTTAATGCCGACAAGTTTTTTTTAATACTGGTAATATTTTTTTTCAAAAATGTGTTGCTGGTATTTAAACCTATTTTATACTTTCATAGCGTTTTGACCCCTTTGTGGGGGGAACTATTTACCCATAGCTGGAACCCTGACAGGTGCCACTACTCCAGATCAGGGTGAATGTGGTAACACCAGCAATTCCACACTCCTCAAAACCTCCTGATCAAAGGCCTTGCTGCCGGATGTAGTTGATCGTCTTACCCAGGGCGCGGATGTAGTTTATCGTCTTACCCAGGGCGCGGATGTAGTTTATCGTCTTACACATGACGCTATAATTGTTGGTAATTTTACTATAAATAGGTATTGTTGGTAATGATTATTATATTCATGAAGAATATATTGCTGGTATTTTTACTATAAAAATGTATTGTTACACATTCAACATTTCTCGAGGAGGCACCTTGCCTTGAGAGAATTGTGAGCTTCAAACTCACCGCCGACCTCAAGTAGAATTCTTATATAGATCCATTGCTAAGGATGCAATTAAAATGATCGGCCTTTGTACCGCTTCAGTAAGAACCTGACTCATCATGGTATCCTCTAACTTTTATAAAAGTCAGATCAGGCCGCAAATGGGGTACTATTTCCATATATGAGTCGGATGTGACGAGTCTCTCACTACTCTATCCTGCTTCCATGGAAAGTGCTCAGACGAACTACATTTCTTGGTTTCGCCAGGTTTAACGTTCACGGCTAGGACCCGCCATGCCATTTACATAGTAGCAAACCACCCACATTAAACTCTGTATCCCATCACTCAAACAACTTCTTCTCCTGAACCGCTGCCCTTGGGAACAGACTCTCGAAAAGACGTTTCCCCTAATCACTACAATCTTAACCTGTTCAAGTATAGAGGAAACCGTTATCTTCCCATAAAATCCATATAAACTACCCTCTACCTCGAGTGGCTCTCGGGCTTTCTACAGAGTGAAACTTACTGTACAAAAAACAAACAAGCTTTCGTAAATGGCTGGCAGAAAAGGGATAAGAAAGATAGCCAAAAACAATACATACTAAGAGCTACAAAGGGTAGGAAGTAGTAGAGAGCGACGATCGCCCACGTTCTGAAAAGACACGGCACAAAGAAGAAAAAGAAGAAGGAGGAGGAGCTTGTGTAATTGTTGACAGAACGGAGATTAGATGAGAAAAAAAAAAGCTTAGTAATAGCTACAGCATATAGGTAGTAGTGGAGAGCCATCATCGCCCAAGTTCTAAAGGGACACGACTTCGAGAAGAAGAAGAAGAAGAAGAAAGGGAGGTTGTGGAAATTGTTGACAGAGCAGAGATTAGATGAGAAAAAAGCTTACTAAATGTTACAAAATATAGGAAGTAGTGGAGAGCCATGATCGCTCACGTTCTGAAGGGACGTGAAACAAAGAAGAAGTTTGTGTAAATGATTGACAGAACAGACATTATATGAGAAAGAAAAAAGTTTACTAAGGCTCTACAAAACAGAAAGTAGTGGAGAGCCATGATCGTCTCTGTTCTGAACAGACACAACATAAAGAAAAACGACATTGCGTAAATGATTGAGTGAATAGAGATTAGATGAGAAAGAAAAAAGCTTACTAAGAGCTACAATTGATAGGAAGTAGTGGAGAGCCATGATCACCCACGTCTGAAGAGACACGGCACAAAGAAGAAGAAGAAGAAGAAGAAGAAGAAGAAGAAGAAGAAGAAGAAGAAGGAAACTAACAATTATCAAATTACTGATTTTCCTGTTCCATCTGATTGAAAAATAACAGGATCTGATTAGAGGGTTGAAGAAACTATAGAATATGACTGCTAAAGTAATTCCTGTAGTAATGGGAGCACTTGGAACAATACCTAGAGACATGAAAAGGCGTTTTGGGAAAATTTGAATTGATGCGAAGATTGTAGAAAACAGTCATCTTTTACTCTGCAAGGATTTTAGGAAAAGTTCCTGTGTTGTGAGAAATCTTACTGACACCATCCCTGCATTTCCACAGACTGCATCAATGTGCAACACCAACATAATAATAAATAAATAAATAAAATACAAGTAGATAGGTTTGCCTCTCGTCCGGTTCACTCTCCTCCCGGATCTTTTAAATAGGAATACAGTTTTATCTCTCGTTTCCTGTTTAGGATTAGGTTTCCGGTACATTCTAATGACTTTTCATTATCTTTCATTCTCAGTAGCCCCTTACGTGTTAGTGACATTAATACCTTACTTGGGGGTTAATTAATACCCCCACCAAAAAAAACGTTGAATTGAAAGTCACACAACGCTATGAAGTAACTACAGGTCTTTGAGCGGAGTTCGAATTCAAGTCGAGTTCGTTACATCCCCTTACGCGCAAATACTTTTGGGAAAAATATGAACCCATATCCTCCACACAGCTATAGGTTAAAAAGTAGAACTTGTATCTGGACAAATCAATTTTACAGGAAAAAATATTTTTACAAGCAGAAAATATGTTTCGGCTTTAAATGAGCGACAAAGGGTTGATAAGCCATAAAAATACAATCAATCAATCTATCTATAAGGAATGTCATTTTAATCATTAAAAAGTGCTTCATGCGAAATGGCAGGGTCAAATTATTATTTTAATAAAAATGCCCGGCCGCAACTAGTAGCTTCTTCCGGACTTTATTGCTGCTTGCCTATGCGTTGAGTTTGTGTTTTTTTGTTTTGTTTTGTTTTTATTTTGTTTTGTTTTTGTTTTGTTTTTTTGTTTTCATAAAAAATTTGCATATATATATATATATATATATATACATATATATATATATAATATTTATATCAGTAAACCTAAAGAACCAGACAAACCTACCTAGGTTTCACCTTCGCGGATTGTCTGAGCGAACTGGCTCTTTAGGTTTACTTAGTTTGCTCTACTTAACGTATTGAGCACTTTGCTTAGTCATTTTTACTTTACACGTCTCGGTGTTTTTTTTCTTTGGACTCTGAACTTTCATTCTAGACAATTATTTTCGCCGGAAGTACATGTTCTTAGTTCTTTCTTTTTTACTCTTCCCCCGACCCCTTGTGTGTTGGTTTGTTCATTTACAAGCTAAAACACGTAGGGTTTTGCCGGACGAGTATAGCTGCTTATATTTATAAGTTTATTAGTATTATATATACATATATATATATATAGTAAAGAAATTTATATATATATATATATATATATATATATATATATATATATATATATATAAAAGAAATTATATATATATATATATATATATATATATATATATATATATATATATATATTGGGAGAGAGAGAGAGAGAGACTCTGGGCATCGGGTTTATCCATATGCGTAATTAGATTTTTTTTTTAACGAAACCGCCTAGCATTCACTTCCTTAGACACACTAACGAAGATCGTAAAGCGTGGGATTTGACACCCGATGAGTCGACAGTCAAGTCGGGGGTAGCACCTGCAAAAGTCCACTGAAGGAATTTATTAATATGACACAAGAAAGAAAAAGCATTCAGTCGCATTTAATGCCGACCACGCCTTCTCTTTTGTGGCTACATTTGTGCATTTACACAAGACATATTTCAGCAAATTACGTCTTGTCTACCTACACATCTATTCTAAGACTAGTTATATCGACAAGTCTCGTTATTACCGTCAGGTCAAATGTTTCTTTCTATATCTTTCTGTTCATATCTATCTATCTATCTATTTCATTCTGTTCAAATCTATCTATCTGTTCATGTTATATCTGTTTATATCTATCTCATTCTGTCCATAGCTATTTTTCTCTTCATATCTAAATCTGTTCATATCTATCTGTGTATCTATCTATCTCATTCTGTTCATATCTATTTGTCCGTCTATCTCATTCTCTTCGTATCTATCTATCTATCTATCTATCTATCTCATTCTGTTCATATCTATCTATCTCATTCTGTTCATATCTATCTATCTATCTCATTCTGTTCATATCTATCTATCTATCTATCTCATTCTGTTCGTATCTATCTATCTCATTCTGTTTGTACCTATGTATCTAGCTCATTCTGTTCATATCTATCTATCTATCTATCCCATTCTGTTCATATCTATCTATCTATCTATCTATCTATGTCATTCTGTTCGTATCTCTTATATTGTGCATCTCTTGCAGTTTGTTCATGTCTATCTCATACTGTCCATCTCTCTTTTTCTGTCCTTCTCTCTATATCTCTCTCGATCTCGATCTCGATCTCCGTCTCTCTGTCGCTTTCTCTGTCTCTCTCTCTCTTTCTCTCCCTCTCTTCCTCTCTCCCTCTCTCCTTCCCTCCCTCTATCCCTCTCTCTCTCTCTCCCTCTCTCCTCTCTCCTCTCTCTGTTTATTTCGTACTCATAACTCTCTCATACCCATAGCTGAATGACGGTGAAAACACTAAAAAAAGTGTTGAACCCGGCTAGTACTTATTTGGAAGACGGTTTGAGAATAATGGGTAATGTAAGTGACCTCGGGCAATTCAGAAATATATTTCCGCTTTTAAATAGCCCCGAAGGGTTGATAACTCGTAAAAAAGAAAAACAAATAACCTCATGCATTTATAACTATCTATCTCATATGGTCAATATACAAAATTAGAGATAGGTTTACTACAAGAATGTTTCATGTCAGCAGACTTATTCAACTTTTACAGCAAGGCGATCCTGAAAAAACCTAGAAGTCCTACCAGCAATCATTATTGGCAAACCCAAACGTAATATAAGATATACCGTTGTCACTGTGTTTATAGTTGACAGAAAAAAAAACCGCAGGAACCCTTACAGAAAAATAACAAAGAAGAGAAACCTAAGTGTTGTGGATTCCGTGAATGGAATCCTGCAGAAATAAATAAACAACGCCAGTAATTGAGATAAAAAAAATAAGTGTATTAAACGTAAGAATACAGACTTGAAGTGAAGATTAGTAGTCCAGGAATGCGGGTTAGTAGAAAGTATATGTACAAGTCTCTGTAAGTAAAGCCGTAATCTCTCTCTCTCTCTCTCTCTCTCTCACTCTCTCTCTCTCTCTCTGAACTCTGAACTCTGAACTCTTGTATAACTCTCTGAGAACACCCTGTGTCTGTCTCCGTATCTCTCAACCTGTCTCAACGTATCTCCACTTATCTCCACGTATCTCAACGTATCTCCACGTATCTCAACGTTTCTCAGTATATATGAATATATGTGGCACAAGGCCGAGTTTTAAGTGGGTTTCTCCGAGACCGTAGGATCAGCCAAAAAATATTCCATTTGAACCCGCATAAGCAGGTACGGGAACTGTCTACCTCCCCGGACGAAACTTTGCCCTTCGGCAAAGCCTCGTCCGGGTTCCTCTCTGCCAAAGCAGAGAGTTCGACGGACGTCGAACACAGTCAGAGACTGTATCTCGACGTATCTCAGTATTTAATATCCTACCCACGAGGAATATATGTGGCACAATGCCGAGTTTAATGTGGGTTTCTCCGAGCCCGTAGGCTCGGCCAAAAATATAGCCCTTGAACCCGCCTAGACGAGTTCAGGGCCTGTCTACCTCCCCGGACGAAACCTTGCGCTTCGGCAAAGCCTCGTTCGGGTTCCTCTCTGCGTTAGCAGAGAGTCCGACAGCCGTCGCAAACAGTCAAAGACTGTATCGAGACGGATCTCGGTATTTATCGATCCACCCACAAGGATTGAATGTGGCACAAGGCCGGTTTAATGTAGGTATCTCCGAGCCCGTAGGCTCGGCCAAAAATATAGCCTTTGAACCCGCCTAGACGGGTTCGGGCCCTGTCTACCTCCCCGGACGAAACCTTGTCCTTCAGCAAAGCTTCGTCCGGGTTCCTCTCTGCTAACGCGGAGAGTTCGACAGACGTCGCAAACAGTCAAAGACTGTATCGAGACGCATCTCAACAGCAGGTATTCTCTCTGTCAGTATAAGTATACTTTGGACGAGTCCATCTTATGTCAAAAGGGGAGAGCTCCACAACAATGAACATCAATTATATGAAGACAATGTATTTTTTTTCCGCAAGACGATAAACCCAGGATTCGAACTACAAATGGAAGATAGAAAAATCGAATTTAATTATCTGGGAAGTGTTTAACAGAGACTGAAAAACGTGACACCGAAATCCGAAGGCGCGCTAAGAGACAAAAATATGCCTTTCAAAAGCTAAGCAAAGTATTAAGAAACAGGAAATATATATCGTTAGAAACAAAGAAAATATTGCTGAACTATTATGTAATATCAATCCTTCTCTATGGCATCGAATGCTGAACAAACAGATTTTGAAGACGCCTATGACAACAGAAATGTGTTTCTACAGAAGGATGCTGAGAATGCCACGGACTAAACATGTGAGTAACGAGGATATTTTAAGGAAACGTATATTTAGAATCAGAAAGAGATAGTTGAAATTTCTAGGACCTATAATAAGAAAAGGGGTTTTGGAGAATTTGACACTCCCAGGGCATATTGAAGCCAAGAGAAACAGCGTGTCACCTACATGACGAGCTTGGGTAAATGGATGGCAGAACAGCGATTGGTAGGGATGGTGAAAGGACAGAATCTAACAAGGGCAACAAAGGATAGGAAGTTGTGGGGAGCCATGATTGTTCATGTCCAGAGGGAATTGAGGGAGAATGTCTCATATTTTCTGAATATCTTATTATTCTTTCTCCGAAAATGATTCAAGATTATACCAACCATAGAGAACCCTCCCTGCCTCCCATCAGGATGGCTGATACCCAACTCCACGAGAGCGCCTCTCTGTCCCTGCTAGATCTCACGCTGTCCACTGACCTGAAGTGGAACAACTACATTGAATCTATAGCTTCATCTACCGCAAGGAAAGTTGGTTCTCTGTGTCGCGCCAGAAAGTTTTTCTCGCCTGAGTCCATCCTTCAAATCTACAAATCAACCATTTGTCCTTGCAACGGAATACTGCTTACATATATGGTCTGGTGCCCCCTCTGTTCAACCCGGGGTCCCCGACAAAATCCAGAGACGGATATGCAACGTGATTCGTCCTGATCTGGCATCTCATCTTAAGTCACTTTCTCACAGACGTGATGTGGCTTCCCTCTGTCTTTTCTACAAATATTTTCATGGAAACTGCTCCAACGAGCTACTTTCACTGGTTCCCAAACTGCATGAGTTTAAACGTGCTACTAGGTTGGCATTTCGGTCCCACGCTTTCACTGTCGAAACGACTAAGTGTGCGCCATCTCTTCTACTCCAACAGCTTCTTATCTCATACCTCCCATCAGTGGAACTCCCTTCCTATCACTTGCTTCCCTGATAACTATAATCTTCAAATATTCAAATGTAATGTCAATCGACATCTTCTGATGCCTTGATCTTGATCCCTGTTCTTTACTTTATCCTTTTCCCAAACATTCCGCTTTATTCTTACGCTCATTCTCTGTAACCCTTTGCATGCTGGTGGCACTCTCGCCTTGCTTGGGGTGATTGGCTTTAAAAATATCCGTTAAAACTGCTGCTTTCTTAAGACATAAGATCTGACGCCTTCTTCTGTCGGGAAGGATGGGTTGACGCCCAGCAGGATTAGATCAAGACCTGTAAAAGATTTGATGAAAAGGGAGCGTGAGGCAACAGAGTGGTGAATGGTTGAACGAGGAAAAAGTCTATGAGCCGCCTCCCCTCAGGATGTAGGCGATCATGACTCTCCACAACTTCCTGTCCCATGTAGCTCTTAATAAATTTTGTCCTTCTGTTCTTTCCCTTAAATTCTATTTCGCCATTCATTGACTCAAGTTTATTTGTCATGCAGTTTTCCTGTCTCTTTTGCCTTTAATCTCTCCTGTGAGTATCAGATTTTCCAAGCCCACTTTCCTCATTATGTACCTTGAAAATATTTTCCTGTCATTCTTGCCCTCAATCTCTCCTGTGAGTATCAGATTTTCCAAGCCTTCTTTCCTCATTATGTACCCTAGAAACTATTTTCCTGTCTCTCTTGCCCTCAATCTCTCCTGTGAGTATCAGATTTTCCAAGCCCTCTTTCCTCATTATGTACCCTAGAAACTATTTTCCTGTCACTCTTGCCCTCAATCTCTCCTGTGAGTATCAGATTTTCCAAGCCTTCTTTCCTCATTATGTACCCTAGAAACTATTTTCCTGTCTCTCTTGCCTTCAATCTCTCCTGTGAGTATCAGATTTTCCAAGCCCTCTTTCCTCATTATGTACCCTAGAAACTATTTTCCTGTCTCTCTTGCCCTCAATCTCTCCTGTGAGTATCAGATTTTCCAAGCCCTTCTTCCTCAATATGTACCCTAGAAACTGTTTTCCTGTCTCTCTTGCCCTCAATCTCTCCTGTGAGTATCAGATTTTCCAAGCCCTCCTTCCTCAATATGTATCCTAGAAACTAGTACAGACGTTTAAATATTTGGAAAGTGTTTTAACAGAAGATGGAAAATGCGCCACCAAAATCCGAAGGTTTATTGGGATAGCGAAAGATGTTTTCCAAATGCTAAGCCAAGTATTAAGAAACAAGAAAATTTCGTGATAAACAAAGAAAAAAAATATTGTACTGTTCTGTAATGTCAGTCCTTCTCTATGTCATCGAATAGTAGAACAGAAATTGGGAGAGATGATGAAACCAAACGTAATAAGAGCGATAAAAGAATATACCTGAGTTAAAGTGGAACAATTATATTGAATCTATAGATTCATCTACTGCAAGGAAATTTCTCTGTGTCGCACCAGAAGGTTTTTCTCGCCTGAGTCCATCCTTCAAATCTACAAATCAACCATTTGTTCTTGCAACGGAACACTGCTGCCATATATGGTCTGGTGCTTCCGCTGTTCATCTCGAGATCCCCATGACAAGATCCAGAGACGGATATGCAACGTGATTTGTACTGATCTGGAGAATTTGACACTCACAGGGCATATTGAAGCCAAGCGGGACATAGGGAAACAGCATGTCACCTACATGACGAGCTTGGGTAAATGGATGGCAGAATCGGGAGCGATGTTGAAACGACAGAACCTGACAAGAGCGACAAAGGATAGGAAGTTGTGGAGAGCCATGATTGTTCATATCCAGTGGGAATAGAGGAAGGATGTCTCATATTTTCTGAATTTCTTATTATTCTTTCTCCGAAAAAAGATTTTGAAATTTATCCATTAAAACTGGTGCTTTCTTCTATATAATAAATCCGAATGTCAGTGTGTCACACTATTTCAACTTTACTCCTTGAGACCATAGCCCAACATCTTATACCATTTGATGATGATAGAAAGTTAGAAGTTTAGAGAGGGCAAAGATCATCTTCCGATCCTTAGATATGATTAATTAATTATGAACATATCTTTGTCATTTAAAAGATCCAACCCAGTCCATAAGACATTTGCCACGTGAGAGAGGAGTTTCAGCTATGACAGTCCAAAGAGCAGGAAAAAAAACTTGAAAATGAAATCGTACGGGAAACGTGACAGGCACCTTACTACTACAGGACAGAAAGGTTAAAGAGGGCGAAGATCATCCTGAATAAATTTGAAAATGATCCGGGAATAATATATATGTATATATATGTTTGAATTTTATTTCAATCCTTTATGAGCTTCTGATCCTTATCTCTGATCAATTAATGGTGAACATGATCATTTTCGTTTATGATCGATTTCATCACGATTTTTCTGTTAAACTTGAAGAGTAATTAGACATTCTTATTGCTCAAAGTAGAGTCCAATAGTGTTACAAAAACCTCGAAGAATTCCAGTAAGATATCTTTAATCATTTCTAAGATACAACGGTTCAAAGATTAATCTGACAATTGGACAATTTTGCTGTTACATCCGGCCTCTCTCTCTCTCTCTCTCTCTCTCTCTCTCTCTCTCTCTCTCTCTATATATATATATATATATATATATATATATATATATATACATATAAATATACATAACACTGACGATCCGTTAGGTGAAACCTAGGTAGGTTTGTCTGTCTCACTGGGTGTGTATATATATATATATATATATATATATACAGATGCGATGTGTAAAATGTCGCCATTTTATATTTTTGATTTCGGATGCGCGTTGTTTGTTTTTGGTTTTGTCGACTACACAGTATAGTAGGGTCAGTTAATCACCGTCTGCGCAAAAAGGTCCACCATGACGCAATTAACACCGCCAGAAATTTGGAAACGGCATGCTGTACTGCTTGGCATTCGCGCCGGAACCGCCAACACAAACATTTCATGGTGTTTTGGTGCCAATCCGAAGACAATGCAGTGGATTCAGAAATAGTTGGATGAATCTAATGGTGATTCCGAAGGTACGGTAGCTCGGAAATCTTACTCTTATCGTTCTGATCATGGGGTCCTCAGATATAACACGGAGGCCTACATCAAGTGCCTACCTCAAGTAACAGGACTCTGCACTATGCCACAAAATCAGGAGAACCCAGACATAGCTATCAGACAATTTCTGCGATCACCCCTTACATCTGGCCACCTAACTCCCCAGACTGCAATCCCCTTGATTATTATTTGTGGGGTGCTGTTGAGCAAGAGACCAACAAAACTCCTTGTAATACCAAAGACGAACTGAAAGCAAGGATTATTCACCAACTTAAACAAGGAGACCGTCCAGAAGAGTTGCGGGAGATTCCGAAATCGTCTGGAGGCCATGATTGAAGCCAATGGCGATTTTACTGAACAAATCTCCTCTTTAATATTTCAAGATATTTTTGTGTAATTTTGGTAATTATATCTGCTAAAATGAGATGTCAGTGTCATTTTCATTTTTGCGGCATTTAGACGACAGTTTACCCATCGCACTATATATATATATATATATATAATTAATTTTGGTGGTTTAGGCTTATAGCAATGAGTCTAGAAGAATCCTCAACAGAATGCAGAAAGCACTGGACGGCCGTTTCGTCTTATCTGGGACTCATCAGCTTTTTGACCCTTAGCCGCTCCATCGCAGAGCATAAGCTTTCTGCATTCAGTTGAGGATGCTTCTAGACTCATTGCTATAAGCCTAAACCACCAAAATTAATTACTTGTATACCTTGATGGGCCCAGCTTATGCTTTGCGATGGAGCGGGTAAGGGTCAAAAAGCAGTCGTGGCTCTTGGGGCACTGTGCCGAGGTTATCTGAGTATCGCTGCGGAACTGAGTGAGTAGCACGCTATATCGAGTCTAGTTTGTGTCTTCTTCGTCACCGAGTCCCGTGGTACAGTTGGTATGGGTCCCAGATAGGACGAAACGGCCGTCCAGTGCATTCTGCATTCTGTTGAGGATTCTTCGAGACTCATTGCTACATATATATATATATATATATATATATATATATATATATTTAAAGGTGCAAGCGCTAATATTCCATGGTTATAAGTTATTACATTGGAATCGTAATCACGATCCAATTCATCAGACCTACAAATTAAAAAAAAAAAAAAAATGGAATTTGTAGGTCTGATGTCTTGGATCGTGATTACAATTCCAATGTATTAGGTTGGTGCAAAAATAATGACGTAATAATGTCGTTTTTTGACGTAACGTCAAAAAACGACATTATTACGTCATTATTTTTGCACCAACCTAATAATAATTTATAACCATGTAATATTAATGTTTGAGCCTTTTATATTATATTCTTACTCTGTCCTGGACATTGAGTTCTACCTGGATTCTATCCTCTTGGGAATTTATATATATATATATATACATATATTGACCACTAATATTATCTATACATATTTCAATTTAAACTAAATTGTCAGTTTAAAATTTACCTCCGTATTATTTAGACTCACTTGAGAGAAGGTTTCATTCAAATTCTTAGACTCTGTTATTTCACATTACTTTAAATGGTATATTTGGAGGTTAAAGTTTGATATAAATCTAAATGTCTAAAAAATCTACGAAGAATTTAATTCGATGTTTGTTGGAGTTTTGGGTATTTTCTATGAAATGGTCGATTGGAAAAAATTCCTAGAAATTACATTGAAAGAATAAATTCATTTTACATCTAGTAATCTTTTTTATTTTCCTAAATTTTTTTTTGTTGATTATTAAGTTGACATCTATTCGTTTTAGTTTTGTTCATAAATTAAACTCGTGACTGTTTTTAGATACCTACATAATTATCAAAGGTTATTCCAATTTAAATAATTTTATCATCAATAATGATTATTAAAGGGTAATATATTTCAATTTAAATTAAATTATTAATTTAAAATTTACCTCCGTATTCTTTGAACTCACTTCCAATTGAAGAATGTTAGAGATATTTGGATAAAACATTACTAACAGAAAATTAGGTCCTTCTTTTATAATATTCTATATATCCATAAACATACACACCTTTACACATATCCGAACACCTATCTATATCCACATACATACATACATATCCCTATATACCATACACACACATACCCACACATCCACACAAAACTATATGGATATACCCATACATACACATATACACCTGTAGAAAGACACATACACATATATATACATACATATCCACACATACACATATATACTTACATATATACACATATATATAATTATATGTATATCTATATATATATATATACACATATATACACACATATACAAGCACCCATACATGCACATCTATACATATACACATATACACGTACACAGACATATACATATACACAGACATATACATATACACATATACCCGCATATACACACACATACATATATATATATATATATATATATATATATATATATATATATATACATACACCCACATATGCATACATTCAAGGAACATATCAATATCAATACGTCATTACATTATGAATACATAAAATCCTTTAATCATACATATATATATACATATATTACTCGCCATCCCATATCTGTGGCAAGACATATAAGTACCCATCTAATTATACACATCCACACTGACATATACATTAAAAAAAAACATGCATGCTTCTCTTTCCATATAAAAACATATACATGTACATATTAAAAGACGTATCAGTGTTCAAGTACAATACAATAGTTATATACATACAGTCATGTGTTCGCGTTTATGCGTGCATAGCAACATTTCCAAAAGCAAAAAGAACAAAGATCATTCAATATTATTTTTCCTATATGGTTATTTCTCTCAATGTATTTTCTTAGGTTTAGGTTGTTCTTATGTCAGCATTTAAAAATTAGTTCATTGTGTCTATTTAGTAATAAATGTGGATCTTTATTGTTTGTTTGTTTGTTTGGGTTTTATGGCATATCAACCACTGTGGGTTATTTAATGCCAAATCCAGTTTATATGAATTTTAAATGCCTATTTTGTATGGAATAAAAAACGTATAGCTGGCAACATTATTGTTTCAAAAACGTATAGGTGGCAACATCATTGTTTCAAAAACGCATAGCTGGCAACATTATTTTTCCGAAAACATTATCTGGGGCTTTGCTGTTGGATGTAGTTTATCGTCATACCCAGGACGCGGATGTAGTTTATCGCCATACCCAGGACGTGTGTAAGACTTGGAAAAACTAGGAGTTCACTATTTGCTCATAGCTGGAACCCTAACAGGTGCTACCACCCCGGGTCAAGGTGGACCTGGGAACCCCAGCAATTAAGAGGTGGTTCCACGCTCCTCAAAACCTCCTGATCAGAGGCCTTGCTGTTGGATGCAGTTTAACGTAATACCCAGGACGCCTCATTGGCGGGGGGGTCTTACCCCTCTACAGAGGTGCAGTCGGCGTATTCTAAAGCCCCAACCGACAGGGCCGGTGGATCTTTATGTTTGATCATGAGGATTTTTTCTTTTATGCATAAGTCGCATCTGTCTCTGAAATTTTTTGGAGTTCTGGCTCTCGAGATTATTTTCCACTTTATTTGTGGAGTTAAGCAACCCTCCAACAAATCCCACTCACTTCGTTAATTTACATATGCTTAATACGGCCCGTCAAAAATGTGTAAATTTCAGTCCATTTTTCATTTCAACCTTTGGAAGTAAAGTCTAATGATCCAGAGCCCTTTAAAAGGGCTGTGGTGAAATATTTTTTTACATGGAACCTTAAAGTGGTCAGTTTTTACTTAAATTATTTGGTCTGAATTTACATTGAGCTCTCCGGATATTATCCTCCTTGGGTCTACCCATACGGATTACCTAGTTTTGCATAAACTATATATATATATATATATATATATATATATATATATATATATATATATATATATATATATATAGGGTGCCCCAAAATAATGTATACACTCTTTAAATATTAATAGTTAATAATACATTACCGTGATGTTAGAACTTATATGGATGGAAATATGCAAAGCAGATGGATTGGAAGAAGACGTACAGTTGAATACCCAACTAGATCACCAGATTTGACACACTTGGATTTCTTTTTGTGGGGGTTTCTAAAAGACAATGTTTACAGCAGGAAAACCTGAAACAATTGCTGAAATGAGATTAGCAATTGAAGAAGAATTTGCTTAAATTCCAGAGGAAATGATACTGGACGTTTGTAGGTCTATTTCTTCAAGATATGAAAAGTGTATTGAACAGAACGGCAACCATTTTGAGCACTTGATGTGAACTTATCATTATATGAACATTCTGCCATTGCCCCAAGTAGCTTTTATCTTATTAAAGTTAATTTTCTATTTTTTTTTTTTTTTTTTTTTTGTATATTTTACTCTCAAATTCTTTAAATGTGTATTCTTTCTCTTGTATTAATATTATTTACAAGTCAATATACATAAATTGAATAAGTTATAACGTTTCAAAGAGTGTATACATTATTTTGGGACAGCCTGGACATTACTTTCTATACGTTTCTATTCCAGAGAATGTAAATAAATCTAAAAGACATACCTGCCTAGCTAATCAGTATTTCGTCGATTGATTTATTCTTTTTTTGGTTTATAAACCGTTTGAAGATTATTTAAAGCCAGAAAATAGTTTGTTTTTTTTTAGATAATAATGGTTTAGTGGTACAAGTCTTACTTATTACCCCATTGCTGGGGAGAGAAGAGGTGGATTCATGCCTCTTGCAAGGATATTTGCGCGTAAATGAATATAAAGAACCCAACTGAAATTGGAACTGGGCTCCCTGATTAACAATTCAGACCCTTTATCTATTACACCACACGCACATCCAAGCTTACAGCACCTATTATTCTCAAGCGGTCACCCATTTAGGCACTGACCAAGCTCGACGTTGCTTAACTTCGTTGATCGTACGCCAACATGAAGTGGCCGTATTCCTCTACCACTTGTAGAAGGTAAAAGGTCTCTGAATGACGTGTGGGATATGAACGTAAGAGGATCTCTTAGTGGTTAGGGAAGTGAATGCTATAAGGATAAGGGGGATAGATAAAGATTGACCCTTGACTTTTAGTGGTTAAGATTGTTATGTTCGGGGAAGCATCGATGTAGGAGCCTGTTCCACAAATATTCGCTTTCATATGGATGTCATGCATGGCGTCCAGCCTGTTCAGGAGTGTTTAAACCCTCACCTCTACCAAACCGCTTTCTCACAGTATCACAAAAAAGATATTTACATGCCTCCAACCCTAGCGGCATGGTGATGGTCTTTTTAACGTTGGAGCTAAGCCCAAAAACAAACACAAAGGTCTAAGACCAAATAAGAAAAAAAAACCTATCACTTGAAGACTACCAACAGCAGCAATAACTAGAAGGGAAAATAATGATATAATCAAGACGGAAGGAGACATTTCATCACCGCTGACTCAACACCAGCCAACCGGCGTTGGCTGTCATAGTGCAAAAAGTGCAAATAAACCGAGTTGCATTCTTCGAGCAATTACTTGGAGGTTATCCCCCTAAATTGAAGAAGTCTGTGAAGGTAGGTGAAAGTGCAGATTGTTTCTTCTTCACAACGATCTCCAACTGAATATTTAAGGAGAATTGCATACAATTTTCAATACTTTTTTACATTAAAAATAAAGTCATGTATTAAAAAATGATCCTTAATAAATTACTTTTATTCAGTTAAAAAAAATCTATGTTTTAAAAATCGTCTTTAATAAATTACTTTTATGCGGTTTAAAAATGATCCTTAATAAAATATTTTTGTTTTTAAAAAGTTGACAATGAAATTTCATAGTTTGTATGTCGTTGAGTCGGCGATGTTGAGTCGGCAGTGTTGAGTCATCCTGCACCGTAATCAAGATGTTGATGTTCCACACTACCTTAAGCAAAGGGGTTAAGAAGGAAACTTCCATCACTACTAGAAAGAGCGATAAAATTTAGTGGAGTTGAGAAGTCTATTTTCCTGAAAACCTCTCTTTGATAAAAAAAAATATATATTTTATAAATTTCAACTGATTTTCTTCTTCTTTTTCTTCTTCTATGTGTCATGTCTCTTCAGTACGTCAGTGATCATGGCTCTCCACACTCTCCTAAACCCTATTTCGACATCCATTTTCTCAAGCTCTCCTCATTACACGTCCTAGAAATTTCAACTTTTTCTGATGTTCAGTATAAGTGTCCTTTTTGCTTCCATTTTCTCCAAAATTTCGTCATTACCGACATGTTCGGTCCATGGCATTCTCAGCATCCTTCTGTACAACCACATTTCTGTTGCGCTAAGTCTCTTCTTCATCTGTAAGGAGATTGCCCAGCATTCACTTCCATATAGGAGGACTGATATTACATAACAGTTCAGATCTCTTTTTTGGTGGGTGTGTGTGTGTTGCTTCAAGTCTCTTCTTCATCTGTGAGGAAATTGTCCAGCATTCATTGTCATATAGGACAGATATGACATAGCAGTTCAGTACTCTTTTCTTTGTTTCTGTTGCTTCAAGTTTCTTCTTCATCTGTGAGGAGATTGTCCAGTATTCACTGCCATATAGGAGGACTGATATTACATAACAGTTCAGCTCTCTTTTCTTTGTTTCTGTTGCTTCAAGTATCTTCTTCATCTGTGAGCAGATTGTCCAGCATTTACTGTCATATAGAAGGACTGATATTATATAACAGTTCAGTACTCTTGATTTTGTTTCTAACGAATTTTTCTTGTTAATGTTCAGTCCGTGATTGCCGAGTGTCTCCTGTATCGAAACTGCTATCTCACCATTACAAGTAAGTTTATGAACAGACGGAAATAGATAAATTCTTTTCTACTTTATTTACATAGGGAATAGAGACGTGTTTCATATAAATACGTCTATATTCTCTATGTAAATAAAAAAGGTGTTTACGAAGGAGCATTACATTGCAACTCAATTTTATAGTGATTTAAAATTATTCCTGCGCACACCTGGGCAGGTAATCCTTGACAAAGAAATCCTCTGTTTCAATTTTCTCTTTTTTTCACCTTTACATTTTTTTTTTTACTTATGCACTTCTTTTTCTTCCCGCTAAAATCACAAAACATCTTTCTTTTCGAAAATAAATAAATAAATAAAAACTTTTCGCTTTAACTTTCTTTTGTTGCGTCTATGTACTTTCGATGTTCACGTCCTATACACGTTACCTGAAAGCCTATACTCTACTATCAATAATGAATATTTTAGAAGTCATAAAATGGATATAACTAGGTACCTCTAAATGAATACGATACCTCAGGTTTAAAAATTTAATTTTTTTCTAAGGGAGGCATAACTGTAAAAATTACTTCACGAATGGATTTTTAAAAATAAAAATATTTCTTGAAGTTTTTATTTTATTTTTTTTAATTTAAATCTAATAGATTAAATTGAATATTTCCAATATGCAAAATACTTTGCTGTATTGCAAAACCTAAAAAAATATTCTAAATAATCTAATATTTTATTAAATTTTAGTTACTTTAGCTTTATAATTATACTTACGAAGACGTTTGTTGAGGAAATGTTAGAAAATTACTAATAAATTTTAAATTTGCTATAGTCATCGTTTTTACTTTCTAATAATGTCGCGTCTGGACATCCGTATTTACAAAAATCGACACGTTTATACATACAAAATTTAAATTCAAACTTTTTTTTGACATATTGCAGGTTGTTGAATTGTGGTGAGCTTTTCCATTCAGGATTAGTAAATAGATATTATTATTACTATTACTATTATTATTATTACTATTACTATTATTATTGTTATTATTATTACTATTATTAGTAGTATTATTTTTATTATTACTATTATTATTATTATTATTATTATTATTACTATTATTACTATTACTATTATTACTATTATTATTGTTATTACTATTACTATTATTATTTTTACTATTATTATTATTACTATTACTATTATTATTATTATTATTATTGTTGTTATTGCTATTACTATTATTATCATTACTATTATTAATATTATTATTATTACTATTATTATTATCACTATTATTACTATTACTATTATTACTATTATTATTGTTATTACTATTGCTATTATTGTTATTACTATTATTATTGTTATTACTATTACTATTATTATTATTATTACTATTATCAATATTATTATAATTACTATTACTATTATTACTATTACTATTATTATTATTATCATTATTGTTATTACTATTATTATTATTACTATTATTATTATTACTACTTTTACTATTATTACTATTACTATTATTATTATTACTATTATTATTGTTCTTACTATTACTATTATTATTATTACTATTACTGTTATTATTATTATTACTATTATTACTATTATTATTACTATTACTATTATTATTATTATTATTATTATTATTATTACTATTACTATTATCACTATTACTATTATTATTATTACTATTATTATTATTACTGTTACTATTATTATTACTATTATTATTACTAGTATTACTATTACTATTATTACTATCATTACTATTATTATTATTACTATTACTATTATTAGACTAATTTCTGTTACAACGTTGGCACCAGAGAAACAAGAATTTTTAACCAAAATCTTGAAGGCTCTAAAAAGGATAAAAAAATATAATTGAATAATCAAAAAATCTTTTGATCTTTCCTCTTAATAACAAAAATGTTGACGATAAAACTTTGTTTTTATTTTGTTTGGGGCATTTTTTTATTATGGTATATTCATTTTTTAGCGAATCTAAACTTAGGTACTTTGCTATAACTATTCACAAAGCATAGTTTAATCTGACACAAATCCGCCATAAGTTGTTATAATCAACACCAATGCTTCCCAAAATGTTTACTTGATAGACTTACTTATAATACAATGGAATTTCTATTCCACCCCAAACAAATTCATCGGATATAGAAATCGATTCCCAATAAAAAAACTATTATAAATTATCGTTTTGAAAATACTATTTATTTAGTACAGGTTTTGTTTATTTTGTTTTAAGTCATATCAACATCTCAATAGGATATTTAATGCCAACAAGTCTTTTAGGATAGGTTCGTATGAATAGAATATGCATTCTTTATAAATCAGTTTGTAGATCAGGTTTCATTGACGTATTTTTTGTAAAGAGGATTTTTCTTGAGAGTCAAATCCATTGTTGGTAATCTTTTCTTTTCTTTTTTTCAAAAAATATAATGCAGGCAATATTTCTTTTTCAAAAATGTATTACTATTATGACGTTATATATATATATATATATATATATATATATATATATATATATATATATATATATATATATGTGTGTGTGTGTATGTATGTATATGTATGTATGTATATGTATGTATGTATATATATATATTAAATGTATTGCTGGTAATTTTTTTAAATGTATTGCTGAAAATTTTTCAAATGTATTGTTGATAATATTTACGTAGAAGGCCAGCATGGCAAACCCTGTCAAACGCCTTCCAGATATCTCGAGCCGTAGATTGAGCTTCGCCGCAAAAGACGTAAGCACATCTGCGATACACCGGACAAGAAGGAAGCCATATTGTTTCTCAGAGAGAAGGTTGTAAGAGGTAAGATCCATAACTACTTCAGCATTGATTAAAGCCTTGAAGACTTTGCCGAAAAGCAGTAGGAGGCTAACAGGGCAATAGTTAGAGCGGTCAGGAGGTTCTCCAGCGTTCTTATAAAACAGAAACTACAGAGGACTTCCAACAAATTGGAAAGCAGAATAAATCTATCTATCTATCTTAGTCTACACATTATCTAATTCTTTTCATCTATCTATCTATCTATCTATCTATCTATCTATCTATCTATCTAAGTCTACACATTATCTATCTATCTACCTATCTATCTATATTAGTCTATTCATATCTATCTAAGTCTACACATTATCTATCTACCTATCTATCTATCTTAGTCTATTCATATCTAAGTCTACACATTATCTATCTATCTAATTCTTTTCATCTATCTAAGTATCTATCTATCTAAGTCTGCCTATTATCTATCTATTTTTTCATCTATATATCTATCTTAGTCTATTCATATCTATCTACTTGTGAGCTGATGACATCAGAAAGATCATTAATGAAGAGCAGAAACATTGTAGGATCCAGGATAGAACACCCGCGTTTGAATGAAGAGAACTGAAGTCGGTACACTGTGTCGTACCAGAAGGTTTTTCTCGTCTGAGACCATCCATCTTCAAATCTACAAATCTACCATTCGTCCATGCATTGAATACTGTTGCCATTTATGGTCTGGTACCCCCGTTGTTCAACTCGAGGTTCTCGACAAAAGCCAAAGAAGGATATGCAATATGATAGGTCCTGACCTGGCATGTCGTCTACAGTCACTTTCTCACAGACGTAATGTGGCTTCCCTCTATCTTTTCTACAAGTATTTTCACGGCATCTGCTCTGACGCGCTACTTTCCCCGGTGCCCCGACTACATGAATTTAAGAGGGCTACTAGGTTGGCATCTAGGTTTCACCGTTTTAGTGTTGAACTGTTAAATGTAACCGCAATTTCGGCTCTCGTACTTCCCGACAGTGGAACTCCCTTCAGTTTACTTTCTTCTCTGATAACTGGAATCATCAAAAATTTAATTGTTACGTCAATCGTCATTTTCTTATTATTATTCTTTCCGCGGGTATCCCCGCCTTGCTTGAGATGTAAGGATTAAAAAAAAAAAATAAACATTTTGTAGGGTGGACAATTGACCTATGCTGTGAGACGATTTCGACAATTTTTCTGTTGCACGGGGTATATAATACGCTAAATGAAATATAAAGAAACAGGAAACTTCCGTTAGAAACAAGGCGACAATTTGTTGAACTGATAATATCAAAACTTGGGTGGTTCTACAGGAGGATGTTGAGAATACAAAGAAAAGAGTGATGAACTGATATGGAATATCAATCCATCCCTATGGTAGTGAATGATTGACAATCGGATGAAGAGAAAACTGAAGGCAAAATGTGCGTGGTTCTACAGGAGGATGTTGAGAATACAAAGAACAGAGTGCTGAACTGATATGGAATATCAATCATGCTCTATGGTAGTGAATGATGGACAATCGGATGAAGAGAAGACCGAAGGCGAAATGTGCCTGATTCTACAGGAGGATGTTGAGAATACAAAGAAAAGACTGCTGAACTGATATGGAATATCAATCCTCCCCTATGGTACTGAATGATGGACAATCGGATGAAGAGAAAACTGAAGGCAAAATGTGCCTGGTTCTACAGGAGGATGTTGAGAATACAAAGAACAGAGTGCTGAACTAAAATGGAATATCAATCCTCCCCTATGGTACTGAATGATGGACAATCGGATTAAGAGAAAACTGAAGGCAAAATGTGCCTGATTCTACAGGAGGATGTTGAGAATACAAAGAAAAGAGTGCTGAACTGATATGGAATATCAATCCTCCTCTATGGTAGTGAATGATGGACAATCGGATTAAGAGAAAACTGAAGGCAAAATGTGCCTGGTTCTACAGGAGGATGTTGAGAATACAAAGAAAAGAGTGCTGAACTGATATGGAATATCAATCCTCCTCTATGGTAGTGAATGATGGACAATCGGATGAAGAGAAAACTGAAGGCAAAATGTGCCTGGTTCTACAGGAGGATGTTGAGAATACAAAGAAAAGAGTGCTGTACTGATATGGAATATCAATCCTTCTATATAGCAGTGAGGCTGATTAATTTCTTCACGGGTAAAGAGGAAACTTTGAGCAACAGAGACATAGATAAGACACAAGAATATTGTATGTTATATCGACTGAGCATGTGAGTAACGATGAAGTTTTAAGAAAAAAAATGAAACAAAAACTTAAATACTTAGAATCAAAAAGAGTTGAAACTTCTTGAACGCATTATGAGGAAAGACTGTTTCGAGAATTTTGCATTCACCGGATGTATCGAAGTCAAAATGTACACGTGATCGCGCGGGTGGTTATTGGCCCATCTACCTTCTATAAGAGCTTAGATGAATGGATGGCGTAACGAGAGAAAGAAGAACAAAAAGACAAAGCTTACAAAGAACTGGAAGGGATTGAGTGTTGTGGAGGGCCATGATCGACCACGTCCTGACGCAGAAGTTTTCATTATCCTGTGATTTTTATCCACCTCTTTTAAAGTGGTTTTTTTTAGCGGCTATATCAACACCTCAGATAAAAATATTTTTAACAAAATTTTATGGCTTCACCTAAATATATTTTGAACGCAGTTATATACCTTCAACTACAGATAAAATATATCGTTGCTCAGCTTTTGTGCAGATACGCGTTTGTTGGTTGGTTGATTTTCTTTTGCGGCATATCAACCTCTATGGGTTATTTAATGCCGAAATCTAAATATTTTGAGTACAATTTTATGGCTTCAACTAAATATATACTATAAATAGGTATTCTTGGTAATTTTACTGTCAATAGGTATTCTTGGTAATGTTTAGATGTGATAGGGGTGATATCACCCCTGAAATAATAATAATAATAATAATAATAATAATAATAATAATAATAATAATAATAATAATAAAGGAGGATATGCTGTAAAACAGAAAACACTAAGTGAAAGAAAGGTGTTTTCAAATAACTAAGATGTAAATATGCTGTAAAGCTTTTTAAATATAAATCTTACAGGAAGTTAATTTAGAACACGAAATACAATCTTTTTGTAAGTGTACAAAAGATATCAGTTTACTAATAGAAAATTACCGGATCAATAATAATTTAGAACTTAAAATAAAGGATGTTTTGATCCAGAATTATTTTTGAAAGAAGACTCTCTGTAGTTTACAAAGAGCGGCAGAATAATTAATAGCGATATGATAAACAATAGCGTCTTGATGTGAACCTTGGAAATCAATCGATGAAAAAGCATATTGTTTATTCACGGAGGAGTGAAGTTGTAATTTGTTAGTATGTCAGTGCAATCGCAATAGAAAAAAATACGTCACTATTCTGAGACACGTGAGGCGGTTCTGTTAATAAAGAGGTGAGCCAACCGGAGGAAGAGAGTTTTGGTTTCGTCTGTCTTCGAATGCAGTCGAACTGAGTGGAGAGACGTCAGAGATTGATAAGGAAGCGTCCTCTGTGTGTTGCTGAAGCTGAGGACGAGGAAGTGAATTACCGCCGCTAACATCTAAGTACCGCTACTCCTGCTACTACTAATACTACTACTATTACTACTACTGAGACCGGGAACATCGAAGGTTGTAGTAGTTGCACTAAGAACAGACCAAAAAGGGTTAAAACGAAGGCCACATCTCTCCTTAACGAAATTATTCGAAGTATTTGTGTTTGTTTGGTTATTGTTCACAATATAGGAAACATTCAACCTTGTGCAACAAGAATTATTTTTTGTGTGTGTTTGCTTATATATCTATCTATCTATCTATCTATATATATATATATATATATATATATATATATATATATATATAAACTTTTGTCCTTTCAAAATCGAATCGATTTGGTTATATTTATTTTTTTTCAGTTAACCCGATTCTAACCCGACGAATACTCAGGTGGACCAACGGAGAGCTTCCGGATTTCTACGCTCTGATGAACATTCTCCAGGATCAAAACAATCACAATGTGGCTGGAGGGTGGCTTCAAATTGATATTGGGAACCAAAGACTGGTGTCTAACCTGTAATACTGGACCAATGGCCGGTCTTGTGGAGTGCGTGGGTTCAGTGGAATGAGGATACATAAAAATATATTGCTGGTATTTTTACTATAAAAATGTATTTATATACTTTCATAGTATTTGTTTTTGTTTTGGAGAGGGAGGAGGATAGTTCACTATTTGCCTGTAGCAGTTCTATGTTGTAGTTTTGTTGAAATTATATTTCAGAATATCGTTTGATTTAAGAAATTGTAGGATATTATATGGATTAATGTCATGACAGAATTATTTTATATTGGTTGTTTGATTTTGTTTGGCGGCATATCAATCTCTATGGGTTATTTAATGCCGAAATCTAAATATTTTGTAATTTTTTAATGTCAATTACAGATATTTTGTACATAATTTTGTGCTTTCAGAGTAAAGGTATGTTTTTTAAGATATATATTTTGTAGATCATAAAATGTATTGTTGGTAATTTTACTATGAAATTTTATTTTATTTTTATTCACCTCTTTTAAAGTTGTTAATAAAACACGCGGTAGTCTTTGAATTTTCAAACGACAATATTTATCGTCTGCTATGAAATTTTGTAGGATCATTTCAGAAAATGATCCACAATATTTTTCAGTTTTAAAATGGATATTTAAAAATTGGGAAAATATTTATTAACCAATAACTTAATCTAATTTTTGTCTTTTTCTGAAGCCGGTGTTACGGTTATAAAAGCGGTCAAATTTGTTCCCAGAGTTCATTTTTCAGTATACAAGTTGAAATTCTCAAACCTTAATTAATTACTTACATTTTCGCATATTTATTCGAGGATACTGTGTTACAAAAAGCGCTTAGCGTTGTTGAGTTAAACACAAAGAAACATACTAAGCGAGTTATTGTCAACACAAATTAATGATGCTATGGTTCACTGACTGCTTATTGCTGTTACTGGAAAATTACACGCATACATAAAACAACGTAAATGCGTGACACGCTTATTCTTATATGTGGACGCATTCTGTGTCTTCGATACCAACGCAATTGATTCGATTGTATTGTAAACACGGACAAAAATATTTTTTGTGTGAAGCTGTTTTGCAAAGAATCTTTGTAATTCATTTCTTTCAGTTTGAAAGAAAACTAACACTCAATAATAAAATTGTATTTAGATTTGTAGAGCCGTGTTGAAAATCGTTTATTTCTTCGTTCGTCTACGCATATTCTTCTATACTTTAGATCAACCTTAACCGTAAGCAAAACGTTAGCGGCTATTAACAATTTCGTCAAACTATGTCTATTCATTCATTAACTGTGATTGTTGTCTTATTAGATTTATGTCCGAAATTCGATAGCAGAAAAAGGCTTTATATGTCGTTAAATGATGACATAACTATTTAAATATTAAAATGTTCTGCATGGTAATGTATCTAGTCTACCAAGGAAGAGGACATGAAAAATGACAGCACAATATATAATTTTTTTTTAATCTTGCATTCATGGTAATTGTTTTCAAATTTGCAAATACGAGGTGGGGTCCCAAAAGTAACCGAAATTGTGTCATATAATTCTATTCATTTATTGTTGCATGTTTATATTCTTATCCCCTTCAAAGTATTCTCCCTTTGAAGCAATGCACAGGTCCAGACATGTTTTCCACTGTTTCAAAGCAGTCCTAGAACTCTTGTGAAGTTATGTTTTTTTAATGACTCCGTCGTTTTCTTCTTAACCTCTTCCGCATGTGCGAAACGTTTTCCTTTGAGGACTTTCTTCATTCGGGGGAACAAAAAAAACGCCGTAAGGTGGGGTGGCGAGATCGGGAAAAATAGGGATGTTGGGGAAGTGGGGTCATGCCATTCTGGGTCAGAAACTGTCTCACGCTCAAGGCGGTATGCGCTGGCGCATTGTCGTGATGCAACCACCACCCTCCACTTTGCCACAGGTCAGGGCGTTTTCGTCTCACCTTGTCTTGCAAATGCTTCAGGACTTCCAAGTAAAAACCCTGGTTAACAGTTTGACCAGGAGGAACAAATTCTTTGTGGAGAATTTCTTTCACATCAAAGAAACAAATCAGCATCGTCTTGACATTGGACTTCACTTGACACGCTTTTTGGGGGTCGTGGCGACGTTGGATGCTTCCACTGACTTGATTGCTGCTTCGTTTCCGGGTCGTAGCCATAGCACCAGCTTTCGTCACCGGTGACGACCTTCGAAAAATGGTCTGCATCAGCTTCCAACTGTTCTTTCAGTTTACGACAGGCATCCTTTCAGCCATGGTAAAAATAGACGAAAAGGCGTGAAGCATTTCTAAACAAATGTGAACCACGGAGTTGTACGTCTTCCCACTATGACACCAGTTAGCACACTGATGCCTGAGGGTTGCTTCAAGTGGCATCTAGCGGTGGACGCCTTCACTACAACAGGCTTGTCACACAGAAAACGATTCCGTTTACTTTTGGGTCCACGCCTCGTATGTTTTTGGTGTCTTGAGAAAAGGTTGATTATATTGATTCTGATTTGAAATTTGTTTGCACACTTTTCTAAACTAGATATGACTATTTATTTTCATACACGGACCCTAGCGCCGGCGGGGACAATGGCATCGCCACTAACTTACTAAACTAATATTAAAGACCCTCTCATGTAGATCTACAGATCTACATGAGAGTAAGCACATATAAATATTTTGATGCAAGTCAATGCGTGTGTCTCTGCCTTGACCTACTCACCCAACCCATATTCCATCAATCTTTCAATCAGTAAAAACGGACACTCTTTATCTATTTTCAACATCCTTCTGATTAGAATCTTATGATTTCTTTTGAAAAGTTCGTCGTCCCAGCGTTTCGCCGTTATGTGCGCTATTGTCCTTTTTAACTAACCAATCAGAATTGGGTATTTTTCATCCATAGAAAAAGCGGGAAAAAAGGGTCAAGGGGTGTAGCAAGTAGTAAGGTACGTGCTGGGAAGATAATTCTCCCGTTCTTTATGATTGTGTACAGTGGCCTAATTGAATGTCTTCAATGTAACGTTTCTTTTTTATTTACTTGAGTGGAATTCTGTCTTTATTTTATTTTCACTTTCTTTTTGTTTTTGTTTTTTTTTTATTGATTTTCCTCTTCAAGCTCGATTTTCTTCTCTTACTTTATTGTCACTTTTTTTCTCGCTCCTTTCTTCTTCTTTCTTTTGCTTTCTTTCTCTATCGTAATCCTCGTTTTCCAGTCTTGATAAAGTATAAAAGCAGTCACGTTGAAGTAATCGATGGCACCTCGCATTGAGGTATCAGAGGGCTGAGTTCGATTCCCATGTGAGTTCCTTAATTTTTTACGTGCAAATACTCTTGGGAAATCTGTGAATTCATCTCTTCTCCCCACCCTCTACACACACACAACTATGGCTAAAATAGCAGAACTAACAGAGTCCTTTAGTCTAGAATGACAACAGGTCTAGGAGAAGACAACTTTGGATTCCAAACTTGCTACTATGAGTAAATATAGAACAGACTGGGTTTTCAGCCTTGGTTGGCAATCAGTCTAGAAGATGATTAAATTCGAAATTGTATGTAGAGCTCGTGAAGCACATACTTCACAGCTAATTAAAGGGACGTCGGGTTTATAAGTTTATGATTCTAATTGGACCTTGATTGAAGTACAAAATCATTTACGTGTTGTACTTCGTTCCCTACTACCTCATCACTCACAGACTTTTTCTTTTCTCTCTTTCTCTGTCTCTCTAATTTTTTTACTCTTTCTTTTCTCTCTTTCTCTGTCACTTTTCCTTTTTACTCTTTCTTTTCTCTCTTTCTCTGGCACTCTTTCTTTTTACTCTTTCTTTTCTCTCTTCCTCTGTCAATCTTCCTTTTTACTCTTTCTTTTCTCTCTTTCTTTGTCACTCTTCCTTTTTACTCTTTCTTTTCTCTCTTTCTATGTCAATCTTCCTTTTTACTATTTCTTTTCTCTCTTTCCCCATCTCTCTACCATTTTCCTATTTCTTTTCTCTCTTTCTCTGTCACTCTTGTTTTTACTCTCTTGTTTCTCTTTTTCTCTGACAATCTTCCATTTTACTCTTTCTTTTCTCTCTTTCTCTGTCACTCTTCCTTTTTACTCTTTCTTTTCTCTCTTTCTCTGTCAATCTTCCATTTTACTCTTTCTTTTCTCTCTTTCTCAGCCACTCTTTCTTTTTACTCTTTCTTTTCTCTCTTTCTCTGTCACTCTTTCTTTTTACTTTTTCTTTTCTCTCTTTCTCTGTCAATCTTCCTTTTTACTCTTTCTTTTCTCTCTTTCTCAGCCACTCTTTCTTTTTACTCTTTCTTTTCTCTCTTTCTCTGCCACTCTTTCTTTTTACTCTTTCTTTTCTCTCTTTCTCTGCCACTCTTTCTTTTTAATCTTTCTTTTCTCTCTTTCTCTGCCACTCTTTCTTTTTACTCTTTCTTTTCTTTCTTTCTCTGTCAGTCTTCCATTTTACTCTTTCTTTTCTCTCTTTCTCTGTCACTCTTCTTTTTTACTCTCGCGTTTCTCTCTTTTTCTGTCACTCTTCCTTTTTACTCTTTCTTTCCTCTTTTTCTCCATCTCTCTAACTTTTTGCTATTTCTTTTCTCTCTTTCTCTATCTCTCTTTCGTTTTACTCTTTCTCTCTCTTTCTTTTTCTTCTTTCCTCTGTCTTTCTCTGTATGTTTTTCTCTGTCTCTCTTTCTTTTTACTCTTTCACTATCTTTTTTTTCTTTTTAATCTTACCTTTCTGTCTTCCTCTGTTTCTCTTTATTTTTGCTATTCCCTCTCTCTCCTTCTCTTCCTATTTTCCTTTTCATTTTCACACTTTCTTTTCTCGCTCTCTCTCTCTCTCTCTCTATCTCTCTTTATTTTATCTCTTTCTTATCTCTCTTTCTTTATGTCTCTTCCTCTTGACTTTTTCTTTTCTCTCTTTTCTATCTAACTTTCTTTTGCATTTTCCTTTCTCACGTTCTTTATCTCTCGTTCTTTTTACTCTTTCCTTAGTTTCTTTCTCAGTCTCTCCCTTTTTACTATTCCCTTTCTCTCTCTCTCTCTCTCTTCTTTTTTACTCTTTCTTTCTCTAATTCCCTTTTAATTTTTCTTTTCTCTCTTTCTTTATCTCTCCTTCTATTTTATTCTTTCTCGCTTTCTCTCTCTCTTTTTATTTTTTCCATTTCTGTCTTTCTCTGTATATTTATACTCTTTCTTTTCTCTCTCTCTCTCACTCTAGTTATCTCCCATTTCAATTATGTTATTTACTCTTTCGTTTCTCTCTTTCTCTATCTCTCTTTCAAATTATTCTTTCTTTTCTCTCTTCCTTTATCTCTCTTTCTGCTTACTTTTTCTTTTCTCTCTCTCTCTCTCTATCTTTTTTCTCTCTTTCTTTTTTTACTCTTTCTCTTTTACTCTTTGTTTTCTCTCTTTCTCTGCCATTCTTCCTTTTTACTCTTTCGTTTCCCTCTTCTTTTATGGAGAATCGTAGTTTTAAAACAGTAAAATCGACCTTGCTCAGGGAGGTTAGCATTAGCCATGCAGGATGGATGGCAAAAATAATTCTCTATGATTATTATATCTTAGTAGTTTTCTTTGGGGGCGTTAAAATTTACAAACCATTTCTTGCCCAAGTCAATAACTGACTGAATGTCATCTTCGAGAGTAGCTAATTTTTTCACTTCAACTGGACTTACTATGAAGACAGGAGTAAATATTTTTATCATCAGCATAAACACCAAGGTAAGGACTGATGACATCGGGAAGGTCGTTGTTGAAGTATTGTGGAGTAAATAGGACATCCCGGTAACACAAAATGAACAAGGCAAGACGCCTTAAATAAAGAACTCAAAGTAAGCTAGAAGCCCGTTAGAGTTGATCCAGAGTTGGTTAAAGCTTACTCAGGACGATTCTAGTTTCGCCAGGTGCACGACGTGTTTTTATTGCTAACCGATTGGAACTGATATTTTTGTGTTGGAAGAACTCTTATACATTATGAAATGGACAAATCCGACAATTATTTTATGACATTTTTTATGTTTATACGTTCTTTTTATAGATACAAATATTTAAATAAAAGCTTTGTTTACAATAAACAGTATTAACAATATTTACCAGCCTGAATGTCCGAGAAATTTTCAGAGACAATATGCCTCCTCGAACCTGTATCCTATACGGAACAGTCATATAGCCTGACATGCTTTTACCGATTGAGCCACAGGGGAGTGTTTCGGTTAGCAAGGTCGATTTTACTGTTTTTAAACCACAATTCTCCATGATTTTCTCTCATACAATCATATCTGCTCGATGCGTATCTAAATGTAAACAATTGACGTCATACATTATGAAATGGACAAAGTCCGACAATTATTTTAAGAATTTTTTTTATGTTTATACGTTCTTTTTATAGATACAAATATTTAAGTAAATGCTCTGTTTATAATAAAATAATGTCTAAAAAGAGCTGTTATATTTTTACGTTAATTTTATCTCTTATTTTTTACATTGTTTTTTGCTGTTATTTTGTGGAAGACTTTTAAATTTTCTTTTTCACACTGCGTAGTCTTTTTATATATATACAGGGTGTCCATAAAGTCCGTATGCACTTTAAAAATTTATAACTTTATTTGTATTTGCGATAAAAATAATTTGTAAAAAAGATTAGAAAGAAGTAAATCTATATTTTTTTTAAGGTTTTATGGAAATTTTATTTAAGTTTCCACATGTCCTCCATCATTAGCAATACAAAGGGTAATACGATTTTGCAGTTCACGGAAAACATTTGCCAACTGATTTACAGTGATGCCTGAAACCACATTAGGTATTTTAGCTATACTTAAAACTAGGTACATTAAATTTTATAACATTTTTTTACAGATTATTTCTGTTGCAAATACAAATAAAGTTATAAATTTTTTAAAGTGCACATTAACCTTTATATGAGTCGATGTGTATATGTATGTACAAGTACACATTTTTATATATATATATATTACTAGTGTAATATCTAGTTTCACCAGTGTATTGATTTTTTATTTATTTATTTTATTTTATTTTATTTTATTTATTTTTTTTTTTTTTTTTTTTTTGTATACTCTATTTTCAGTTTTAGTTCCTTCATTTCGAGCAGGGCTGAGATTAATTTTTAGAAATGAGAGGGTACGAGACAGGGGGCAAGATCAAACGCGATAAGTCTGTTGGCTTATGGTTGGATGCGGGTAAGGGAGTTTTTCCTCCCAGACTTTTCCCCTGGAGTGAAGATACTCGGTGTCTCGTTCGGTCCCGATCTCGTGCTGAAAATGAATTGGTCGGAGTTACGCGAGAAGGTCGAGGGCGCAGTTCGTCTGTGGTCCCGGGGAATTTTTACTTAAAGGGGAAGGCGGGAGTATGTGTTTCGCATATCTACCCAATTCTCCTTTACCGACTATCCTTGATTCCACTCCCCTATTGTCATACTAATGCAATTAGAGTATTGTTCTGTTTCTTGTAGGGAAGCAAAACTCTAAAGGTATGTCGGGAGATCTGTTGCCTCCACCCTTCTGAAGGCAGTCTGGATATACCTAGCGTTGACTCTCGTCAATATACGCTTAGCATTACGTTCTTAAATCAAATGTGTTCGTAAGCGGATGGGAATGGTGAAGTCTGAAAAGACACCAGTAAGACCTTTCCGTCCCTGAGATGTGTGCAATCGTGCGAGAAGGCCCACCTTTTACCCTGAAGCAAATACTTCTTATATCGTAAATGCCGGTTAGCTCTCAAGTTCCTCTCACGGCCAAAGGATGGTCCTCTTCGACGTAAGGTATTATACCAGATGTTAGTGAGGGGGTCCGTTTAAGATTGTTTGATTGGTGAGTTTGATTTAACGAAGCAGGACGTTCGCTCCATATGCCCTCGGACACCTGGGTTGAAATGCCTCACTAACAATGAGGCATCACTCATCTGGCTGGTGATGCGAAAAGTCCCCTAGGTTGGCAAAAAAACTTTCTACAGAGGGCTTGGGAAATTCTCCCAACTGCGTCCGCTGCTATGAGTCGGTGAAGAATCTGGGTCATTACTAAAACGTCCTAGTCCCGTTGTACAAGTTTATTGAAGACATCATGGTTCGCATGCTTCATGGAGCATTCTTTCTCCTTGAGGCCAGTTCTGTTTGTAGCATGGTGGTAACGTCTTGACTAAGCTGTGTTCCTGTACTTACTAGGTGTTATGAGAGTCGTGATATGAAGGAATTCTACGGAGACGAAAAGTTTACCTCTTCCGAAATGATCTTGCTCTTTAAGCATCCAGCTCAAAGTCAAGATCAGGACGGGAAGGCGACGACTCCCTTCATCAAAATTTGGCAAATCGGTAGAGACCATTGGTCACGCTTTCTTACACTACAAGGTCGTAGTCCCGTTGCGTAAGTTTATTGAACATATCGTGCTGCGCGAAAAGTTGTTTGATCTTGAGGCCAGTTTTATTTATAGAATGTGGTAACGTTGTTAACAAGGGTGCGCACTATGTGTTCTTGGGGTTACTAGGTGTTATGCGAGTTGTGATATGGATGACGACAGAAGGGAATCTATGGAAGCGAGGATTTCACTTCTTCCCAACTGATCTTGTTCTTTAAGCATCAGCTTAAAGTCAAGATCAGGACAGAAAGGCAACGGCTCCCTTCATCAGAATTTGACAAAAGGTGGGTGAGGCTTAGAGAGGCATTCTGGTGTCGGTTTGTCGTCAGGATATTGAGAGCCCTGTATTAAACATTGGCAATCCCGCCAAAAATAGGACAGTTTAGACTTATTTTGATTTTTTTGATTTTCTATGCCAAGGTAACTTAGCTAGATGTATGACCGTTGTCCATTTTTATTTTTGTCCCCACTTTCTTTAGTTTAATTCCCTACCCTTTCCCCCTCCCCGTTAGGTGTCCAGGAATGTCAGTTCCCTGGTGGATGTGGAACACTTTTCATTTTTCGAGTGTGTTCTTTATTAATTGCTGTCGTGTCTGAATGAGTGTGTGTGTAGGGCCTGATTTGCGAGGTCATATATTAATTCTATATCTATCTATCTATCTATCTATTAAAAGATATGCATAATATCTTAAATTAATTGCACAACTCAGAGTTTCATGCCGAAGCAATTTTCAAGTGGTCGATGTTTTTAGCACAATTGTAACTAACTTTGATGTTATTTTTGTTGAATATCTTATTAAGTGTTGATCAAACAGTCTCTTTTAAGTTGTTATTTAATATGAGAGCTGGATGGATTCATGCTGCTCTGAATTCCCTTGTTCATTTTGACAGTTTTATTGGTTCCTGAAAAGGGGATGTGTCTCTGTTAAATGTCTGTGTTATTTGGTTCTTAGGGAGTGAGTGAGTATGATGTGTGTAAGTGTGTATATTGGTATGTGTGTATGTATATTTGAGGCCTCAACACCTCCACAATCATATCTGTCTTGTGTGAGTGAAAAATGTCTGTAGGGCCTGATTTGTGAGGTTTTGTTGGTCGAATTATTATTTTTAATTCATCCCATTGCCGCCTTAATTTCATCCAATTAAATGTTAAGGATCGTGGAGGAGGGGGTTATTACTAACACCTTTTTGTTTAGTTTCTTATATCTACTATAGCTAGCCACTCGTATTCGAAGATACCCGTCTACTAGAGCGGCTAGCTAATCCCTATTGCAGACGCTTGCTCAGGAGCATTTGTGTTCATTCAACATCCACAGATTATATTGCAACTATGCTGAGCAGACCTTAGTTACAGTTTCTAGGAAAGAGCGTGTTTTCTAGCGTGATCAACAATTTGAACAAGGCCAGCATGCTCAAACCCTCGGTCACGATGACTTGTGCTTTTATGCTGGCACAGCTATCGACAGCCCCCAAGGGTTCCGTCTACCCAGTATCACTCACAAGGCTTAGGCCAACACATAGTATGGTTTTCAAGCACTTTTCAAAGGTGCCGCACGTTGGTATAGACTCTCCAGTTCTATGCTAACAGTTTCTTCTATCGCACTTCTCACTTGTGGAACTCTCTTCTGGCTTCTTACTTTGCAGCCACCTTTGAAATTCAAAAATTTAAATGCAATTTCAGTTGGTATATTTTGTCTTTTTAATTCCAGTTCTTTTATTGTCCTCTCTCATTAATAATAGTTTTTTCTCATATTCTCTAACACTCAGTAACCCCTTGCATCCTAGTGGCTTTATTGCCTTTGATCTTCAAAAATTTAAATGCAATGTCAATCGTTATCTTCTGTCTTCTTAATTCCAGTTCTTTTATTGTCCTTTCTCATTAATAGTAGTTTTTCTCATATTCTCTAACACTCAGTTGCCCTTTGCATCCTAGTGGCTTTATTGTCGTGCTATGGGCGAAATGATTAAAAAAGAAAATCACAGATCCAAGATGGATCTCCGTATTAATGTGACAAGATCTAGAAGCATGGCCGTTCAAGAAGACTTTAATTAGACGATTTGTTAAGAACGATTGGATTAAGTCAAATATTCGGCTAGAAGCTGAAATCCACATATTTCTCATAGAAATATAGTAACTTCCTGACGTTAAGTACAAGGATCCTTTTGGTATATATTTTCTCTAAAATTTTGTTGTTTCTCACATGTTCGGTCCATGTTATTCTCAGCATCCTTCTGTAGAATCACATTTCTCTTGCTTCAGGTTTCTTCTTCATCTTTGAGGAAGCATTCACAGGCATATCGGTGGACTGATATTACATATTCTTTTATCTCTTTCCCGCAAAATTTTTCCTATTTCTTAATACTTTGCTTAGCTTTTCAAAGCCATTTTTCGCTATC
>OZ010609.1:19333198-19353198 GCA_963932145.1 Acanthosepion lycidas | reverse complement strand
TTTCTCTATTTCTCATCAATTTCTTCTGTTTTCAACTTTTTCAACACCCCTATAGATTTCTCCGTCGAATTTTCTTTACCCCGACATTTACTCTCCTTCTTTTCCTTTCGTTCTTTTTCAATGCCTCTTTCTTTCTTCTTACTCTTCTTTCTCTTCCGTCTCATATTCATTCGCCTTCTTCGTTGATCCTTTAAAATTATCCATAAAACTTTCAACTTTTTCTTGATCTACATTCTTTCTTTCCTTCTTTTTCTTTTCTTTTTCTGTCATACTTTTTTTGATTCTGTTCTCTTTTTTTAGTCCTTCTCCATCTTCAATGCCACTATAGACTTCTCTGTCGAATTTTCTTTAGTCCGACCTTTTCTCTCCTTTTCTTTCCTTCCTTCCACCCTGCCTTCTTTTCTTCCTTCTATCCGTTCTTTTTTTCTTTATTTCTTTCTTTCTTAATCCTTCTGCGTTTCCGTCCTGGGTAAGACGATAAACTACATCCTCGCCCTGGGTATGACGATAAACTACATCCACGTCCTGGGTAAGACGATAAACTACGTCCGACAGAAAGGCCTCTGATCAGGAGGTTTTGAGGAGCGTGGAATCACTTCTTAATTGCTGGTGTTCCCAGATCCACCCTGACCAGGGATGGTAGCACCTGTTAGGGTCCCAGCTATGTGCAAATAGTTAACCCCCAAACTCAGATCAAAACACTGTGAAAGTGTAAAAAGATAGGTTTTAATACCAGAAATACTTTGTATAAAAATTATTACCAGCAATCCATTTTTTAAAAAAAAACATTACCAGCGAAGGAAATTCTTACCAGAAATAGATTTTTGAAGGAAAAAAATATTACCAACAGTGAAAATTTTGTCGGCATTAAATAACCCATTGACGTTAATATGCCGTAAAACAAACCATACCAAACCAAAACCAAAACCAAACCTTCTTTGTTTCTTTCCCATCTTATATTTATTCACCTCCTTCGTTGTTCCTATTAGACTACCCATAGAATTCTTGACTTTTTCTTGATCTACGTTCTTTCTTTCTTTCTCTTTCTTTTCATCTTTCTTTTTCCCTTCTCTCTTTCCTTCTTTCTCTTTCTTTTTCCCTTCTTTCTTTCCTTCTTTCTCTTTCTTTCCGTCTTTCTTTCTTTCATTCTCTCATTACTTCTTTCTCTTTCCGTCTTTCATTCTTTCCTTCTCTCATTCCTGCCTTCTTTTTCTTTCCGTCTTTCTTTCCTTCTCTCATTTCTTCCTTCTCTTTCTTTCCGTCTTTCTTTCTTTCATTCTCTCATTACTTCTTTCTCTTTCTTTCCGTCTTTCTTTCTTTCATTCTCTCATTTCTTCTTTCTCTTTCCGTGTTTCTTTCTTTCCTTCTCTCATTCTTTCCTTCTTTTTCTTTCCGTCTTTCTTTCTTTCTTTCCTTCTTTCGTTCTTTCTTTCTCTTTCTTTCCGTCTTTCTTTCTTTCCGTCTTTCTTTCTTTACTCTCATTCCTTCCGTCTTTCTCTTTCCGTCGTTCTTTCTTTCCTTCTCTCATTCCTTCCTTCTTTTTCTTTCCGTCTTTCTTTCTTTCCTTCTTTCTCTTTCTTTCCGTCTTTCTTTTTTTCCTTCTCTCATTCCTTCCTTCTTTTTCTTTCCGTCTTTCTTTCTTTCCTTCTTTCTCTTTCTTTCCGTCTTTCTTTCTTTCCATCTTTCGTTCCTTCTTTCTCTTTCCTTCTTTCTTTCTTTAATTCTCTCGTTACTTCTTTCTCTTTCTTTCCGTCTTTCTTTCTTTCATTCTCTCATTTCTTCTTTTTCTTTCCGTCTTTCTTTCTTTCCTTCTCTCTTTCTTTCATTGATTGTGATCACTTTTACAGTCCTTCTCTCTTTCTCCTCAATTTCTATGTTGATCTTCTTCAACGCCGCTATTGATTTCTCTTCCTTCCTTCCTTCCTTCCTTCCTTCCTTCCTTCCTTCCTTTCTTTATTTCTTTTTCTTTCTCAATCATTCTATCTGTCTTTCTTTATCCTTTTCTTTCTTTCTTTCTTATCTCTTTTTCAAATTTTCTTTCTTTATCCTTGATTTCTTCTTTATTCATCCTTTTCGTCGCCGCTTCTGACCTCTGAATAGAATTTTCTTCTTATCGCTGACCTCCCTCCATTCCTACTTTCTTTACTTCCTTCCTTTATTTTTTTTTCTTTGTCCTTCTTGACAGACAAATTTGTCTTCTCCAATTGATTCTCACCTTTCAAAATCATCTTTTGTACTCTCATAACCCGTTTGTCTGTTTGTCTATCGGTCTATCTTTCGATTTATCTCGAGGTAATTTTTTAATCTATGTTTCCCAATAGTTATAGGGCGAATCAAAACAAATGCCATCTAGGGCACTGGTCTTTAAGGCTTGGACAGCATCCTTCTGGCTTCAAGTCTTTTAATGGGTTTAATGCCAAAGTTTATCAGCAAGTGGTCAGCGATTGCAAATAGGGTTAACGTTCGGGAGTGATAGAGCAGGGACGTTGATGAAGTGTTCCTTGCAGAGAATGGGGAAGGTCAAAAGAAAGAAAGAAAGAAAGAAAGAAAGAAAGAAAGAAAGAAAGAAAGAAAGAAAGAATACAAGCAAAAATTAAATAATGGAAATTTAAAAAGAAATTTTCTGTTCTGTCACGAATTAAAATTCTCCTCGGAAAAGAAATAAACAAGGAGAGAAGAAAAAAGAAAGAAAGAAAGAGAGAAAGAGGGTGATATATGAGAAACAATAAGAAAGAAAGAAAGAAAGAAAGAAAGAAAGAAAGAAAGAAAGAGGATGATATATGAGAAACAATAAGAAAGAAAGAAAAAAAGGGAGAATGCAGAAGATTTTAAAAGAAAAAATGAATTGAATAAGAAAGAAACAAAGAAACAAAGAAACAAAGAAAGAAAGAAAAGGGGGAATGTAGAAGATTTCAAACGAAAAAGGAATTGAATAAAAGAAAAACAAACAAACAAAGAAAAGGGAGGAATGCAAAAAAAGATTTCAAAAGCGAAAAAGGAATTGAATAAAAAAGGAAGGAAGGAATAGAAAAGCATCGAGGGAAATAAATACGGCTAAGAAAGAAAGAAAGAAAGAAAGAAAGAAAGAAAGAAAGAAAGAAAGAAAGAAAGAAAGAAAAAAGAAACAAAGAAAGAAACAAAGAAACAAAGAAACAAAGAGACAAACAAACAAACAAAGGAAACAAGTAATAGAAAAGCATTGAGGGAAAATAACACGGATAAGAAAGAAAGAAAGAAAGAAAGAAAGAAAGAAAGAAAGAAAGAAAGAAATAGAAAAGCATTGAGGGAAAATAACACGGATAAGAAAGAAAGAAAGAAAGAAAGAAAGAAAGAAAGAAAGAAATAGAAAAGCATTGAGGGAAAATAACACGGATAAGAAAGAAAGAAAGAAAGAAAGAAAGAAAGAAAGAAAGAAAGAAAGAAAGAAAGAAAGAAAGAAATAGAAAAGCATTGAGGGAAAATAACACGGATAAGAAAGAAAGAAAGAAAGAAAGAAAGAAAGAAAGAAAGAAAGAAATAGAAAAGCATTGAGGGAAAATAACACGGATAAGAAAGAAAGAAAGAAAGAAAGAAAGAAAGAAAGAAAGAAAGAAATAGAAAAGCATTGAGGGAAAATAACACGGATAAGAAAGAAAGAAAGAAAGAAAGAAAGAAAGAAAGAAAGAAAGAAAGAAAGAAAGAAAGAAAGAAAGAAATAGAAAAGCATTGAGGGAAAATAACACGGATAAGAAAGAAAGAAAGAAAGAAAGAAAGAAAGAAAGAAAGAAAGAAAGAAATAGAAAAGCATTGAGGGAAAATAACACGGATAAGAAAGAAAGAAAGAAAGAAAGAAAGAAAGAAAGAAAGAAAGAAAGAAAGAAAGAAAGAAAGAAAGAAATAGAAAAGCATTGAGGGAAAATAACACGGATAAGAAAGAAAGAAAGAAAGAAAGAAAGAAAGAAAGAAAGAAAGAAAGAAAGAAATAGAAAAGCATTGAGGGAAAATAACACGGATAAGAAAGAAAGAAAGAAAGAAAGAAAGAAAGAAAGAAAGAAAGAAAGAAAGAAAAAAGAAACAAAGAAAGAAATAGAAAAGCATTGAGGGAAAATAACATGGATAAGAAAGAAAGAAATAAAGAAAGAAAGACAAATTAAGATAGGTAGTTCTGAAAGGCAGATAACCCTGTCGCCTAAATAAAGACAACGAAATACAATAAGAAATTTAATAATTGAAAAGAATGATAGGAGTGGTGGGCCCGTCATGGCAATAATAAAAATTAGCGGCCAATCGATAAGGAAACAGGCAAAGAATAAAAGCAAAAAGAAAGCGACCCTTCCTCCACCTTCTGCCATCACATAAAGAGAAAAAAGAGCAAAGATAAAAGAGGAAAGGAAAGTCAAAGAAAAGGCAAAGAGAAGATGAGGACAGGTTGTACGGTCCTAAAGGGGGCGGTGAATTCCACTTGGTGTATCGTAGATTAATTGCGCGCGTCTATCGCTTGATTCAATCTATTACTGAGTCTCCGCCGGTCGCCATCTTCTTTTCTTATTCAATCCATCAATTCGGATCCAACGGGACAGTTCGCTTATCAAAAGAAACGAACATCTTTTCTCGTTAGCTAATCTGGACTGACCCTGACACTGTTACCACTACTTTGCTTTCAGCTATAATAGCCCGACCAGTAACAGAGTCCGGGGTCTCTTTCTTCCCAATATCTCCCATATATATATATATATTGAATATTTGCCCTTTCCTTCATACCAATCTCACCTCTTCTGTTTTTCATCTCATCCTATTCCTCCTCCTCTTCATTATAATTATTGGTAGTCGTAGTTTTTTCACTACAGATGTATCTTGCACTCCCTGAAGCAGAACAAGTGACAACAAGACTTAAATTTCCAAGAGTCTATTATTCGATGCAGTTTTCACTCGAACACAACATTGGAGAGGCATGATTTTGTCATTTTTTTGTCCCAATTTGTAATCTCTACCTGCCGTGTCCCGTCAGGGCATAGATGATCATGTCTCTCCACCATTTCCTCTCCTTTATAGCTCCTAACAAATTTTGTCTTTTTTTATTCTTCCTAAACCTTGTTCCGTCATCCATTTACTCAAGCTCACTAAGTATGTTAAGCGTTGTTTACCTCTGTCTCTCTTGCCTTCATTCTATCCTGTGAGTATCAGATTTTCCAAGCCCTCTTTCTTTAGTATATGCGCTAGACATTTCAACTGCCGCTTCCTGGTGTTAAATATAAGTGTTCTTTTTGTTTCCATTTTCTCTAAAACTTCGTCGTTGCTCACATATTCAGCCCGTAGTATCCCCAGCATCCTTCTGTAGATTCACATTTCTGTTGTTTCAGATTTCTTCTTCATCTCTGAAGAGATTGTCTAGCATTCGCTGTCATATAGGAGGACAGATATCACATAACATTTCAGTACTCTTTTCTTTGTTTCCAACAAAGTTTTTCTGTTTCTTAATACGCTGCTTAGCTTTTGAAAGGCACCTTTCGCTATTCGGATCTCAGTGTAACACTTTCCTTCCTCTGTTAATACTCTTTCCAAATCTGTTTGATTTTGGTATCTCCGATTGGCAGTTCACAATTTTAGCTTATCCTTTTACTAACAATCATGCATTCTGTCTTTTTACAGTTGATGTTTAATACTTCCTCGTTTTCATCACTAACTTCTGTAGGAGATTTCTTTCTTTCCTTTCTATTCAATTCCTTTTTTCTTTTGAAATCTTCTGCATTCTACCTTTTCTTTCTTTCTTTCTTTCCTTTTTATTTTTCCTCAGTAATTTTCTATATTTCTTTCTTCGATTGTTATCATTTTTTCTCTTCCCAATGAGTTTCTTTCTTTCTTTCTTTCTTTCTTTCTTTTCGGTCTTATTTTCCCTAAATATATTTCTATTTCTTTCTTTCCTTTTTATTCAATTCCTTTTTTCTTTTGAAATCTTCTGCATTCTACCTTTTCTTTCTTTCTTTCTTTCTTTCTTTCTTTCTTTCTTTCTTTCTTTCCTTTTTATTTTTCCTCAATAATTTTCTATATTTCTTTCTTCGATTGTTATCATTTTTTCTCTTCCCAATGGGTTTCTTTCTTTCTTTGTTTCTTTCTTTTCGGTCTTATTTTCCCTAAATACATTTCTATTTCTTTCTTTCCTTTTTATTCAATTCCTTTTCTCTATTGAAATATTTTTTGCATTTCTCCCTTTTCTATCTTTCTTTCTTTCTTTCTTTCTTTCTTTCTTTCTTTCTTTCTTTTGCTTTATTCAATTCCTTTTTTCTTTTGAAATCTTCTGCAGTCCTCCCTTTTCTTTCTTTCTTTCTTTTTTATTCAATTCCTTTTTCTCTTTTGAAATATTTTTTGGATTCCTCTCTTTTCTTTCTTTCTTTTTTTCTTTCTTTCTTTCTTTTTTCTGGTTTATTCATTTCTTTTTTTTCTTTTGAAATCTTCTGCATTCCTCCCTTTTCTTTCTTTCTTTCTTTCTTTCTTTGCTTTCTCAATTTTATTACATTTTTTTTGTTTTGTTTTTTTTGTATCATTATTTTTCTTCTCCTT
Source organism: Acanthosepion lycidas (assembly GCA_963932145.1). NCBI lineage: Eukaryota > Metazoa > Mollusca > Cephalopoda > Sepiida > Sepiidae > Acanthosepion > Acanthosepion lycidas. The sequence goes on along the minus strand of OZ010609.1, from coordinate 19,346,661 downwards.
TGTCTTATGTTTTTTTCATGATTTCTTTCCCCTTCCGTTTTTCTTTTTTTTACTCTTCGCCCATTATATATATTTTTTTTTTCAGGTTGTATAATTGTACAATAATGAAGCCTGGTAGGACTTCTAGTTTTCACAGAATCCCAAAACAACCTCAGATTTCAGTGTCACATTTTCCATCCTCTTTTAAAACACTTCCCAGATATTTAATTTTTCGCATTTGCTTGATTTGCCCCTTTTGCTGACAACCATGCATTCTGTTTTCTTTCAGTTGATGTTCAGTCCTTTCTTCTCGCTTTCGTTCACTACCTTCTGTAGAAGTTCTTGTAGTTTTCTTTCTGTATTTGCTATCAACACTGTATCATCTGCAGATCATATGTTGTTAAGCTTATGGCCACCAATAATAAATTCGGTAGGATTTTATAGTTTCCCCCAGAATTGCCTCCCTCTATAGGTTGAACGTTGCGTAAGAAGTCATGTCCTTGTCTTACACTACTTTCTATTTTCCATATCTGCTGAAATCATTTTCTATCGATAGGCAAAGAGTTTACTGTCAATATAGGTTCTTGATTATTCTAATGTCCTTTCCAAATATATCAATGTTACTGAGCAGTTCCAGTGCCTTCTCCCCAAAAGTTGGTTTTGATCGATCGATGTATGGCTATTTTAGAGGGTATGACAAGCCGATGGACGGACTAACGAAAGTTACAGAATTTTATATATAGATTTTATATTTCCAATGGTAATCTTACTTATTATAAAACGCAGATTCTGTGTGTGTGTGTGTGTGTGTGTGTGTGTGTGTGTGTGTGTGTGTGTGTGTGTGTGTCAGTACGTTTATATATTGGATCGGATTTCCTACATTTTTCAACCGATTTCAACAAAACTTCACAGGACTACGTAAAATTACCTTGCGGTGGTTCTGACAGCACCCAAAATTGGAAAAATACAATTGTTTTTGCACGAAATCAATTTGAAAACTCGATTAAGAGGCATTAATGAAAGGGGCACAACTCATATGGAGTCATACTTATTAATATCAAGTTATCGAGTTATACTTATTATAAAACCCAGGTTGGTTGGTTGTGTGTGTGTGTGTGTGTGTGTGTGTGTGTGTGTGTGTGTGTGTGTGTGTGTGTGTTCGTTTATATATATGGGATCGGATTTCCTACATTTTTTAACCTATTTCAACAAAACTTCACTTTTTTTTTTGGCAAGTAGTGCTTCTTATTGTCATGCAAACTTTTTTCTTTATTTTTACATTCAGAATGCTTTAAAAATTCCATTTACAAGACAATTGTTTATAATAGAATTCTATTCAATCGGTAGACTCATAACGATCGAAAACAATGTTTTTGAGTTTGGGTTTGGGTTTGGGTTTGACCAATTCGTAAAAAAAAAAAAAAATCTAATTAAGACATGCGTGTCCGTCAACCTTAAACAATAATCTTTGTCAATTTTATTTTTCAGTCTTTATGATGGTCGATACTTGATCTATCTCTTACTGTTACATCCCCGGGCAACGCCGGGCTCTACTGCTAGTGCTTAATATTCGGTCAAAGGATGCCGAAGGTTTTCGATATGGAAACAGTGATTCTCATTCTTGCCATTATATCTGAAGACTCTGTTTAGAAAAACAAAGGATATATTTGCTGTCAAGAAAGACGAGCGATCATCTCTACACTAACTACTGAACATGGACTCGTCCATCTGATATAAGTAGAACGTCTGCTTAGAGTAACGGTCGTCGCAAAGTGGTTGCCAATATACACATACAACGTCCATAGTTTCTGCTATCATTTCCAAATTAGATCCCCGCAAGGTATGCGGACTTGACGCTAACCTTGCACTTCTCCCAAGGAAAAGTTCTCTGAACTGGATCAGGTTCTCTCTAAACCCTACAACAAAGGCCTTGCTGCTTGTTGCTTTCCAATTTATCGGATATCCTGTTCTTTAGATCCTGTCTTTGAGAACTCTTGTGGACCATCTGATTCCTAGAATCATCGTGGTATTAATCCAGTGTTTGTCATCCTTTTTAAGCAACAACACACCTAGGAACAGATGAAAATATCACGGCACACTTAGCAACATTTTTGAAAGGTATACATTTAAATGTTATGACATACAACCATAAATTTAAAAACACACACACACATTAACTTACTTTATTTCAACGTTTCTATTCAACTATTTGTGCAGCTTATTTCGTGTAAAACCTGTGCCAGGTTGGGTTTTTTTTTGGGGGGGTGCAATTTTTTTAATGTTTGGTTGAATCTGCGATAAGCAGACACTCATTTCTTCTTCAGTTGGGCGTAGTTTTTCTCGCATCTTATTTTTGATGTTATATACGTTTCAGAAGTCTAATACACATGAATAAGAAATGGAAAATTGCAATAAAAATGATAAAGTCTTTCTAGTTAATGTGAAACATTACTTTTGCATGGAAATCCAAAATGGACACCGTCGAATGTTTTATTTCGAGCCCTTAAAACAATAAAAATATATTTTTTAAAATGAATATTAAAACAAAATATTTAAAATAACATAATCAAAGAATACTGAAAAAGAATTATTTGAAAAAAAAGTTTAACAGTTATTCATTTATTCCAATACTAACGTTGTACCATTACTACTTCCATATATATATATATATATATATATATATATATATGTATATGTATGTATGCCGTGACAATATTTTACGCCACTCTCAAGAGTATCGCGCGGCTCACTAGTGTGCCACAGCACAGCGGTTAAGAATTACTCTAATGATCTGTTGCTTCTTTTTTCGCACAGTACGAGAGACCCTAATCAACATTTCATCCAGCCTTCTTTCGGATAAACAATATGGCTTTCGTTTCGTGATACTCTTAAGAGTATCGCGCGGCTCACTAGTGTGCCGCAGCACGGCGGTTATGAGTCACTATAATGATCTTTTGCTTTCGTTTCTATACGTCGAACGCGGATAAGATGATAGTTTTTACTGGGCTTATATACTAACATTAGAACAATGTTCTTTATATTATTATCTATGCATGGGTTTGATTGTGCGTCCGCGCGCCCTCGACGTGTGAGTGTGATTGAATCGTTTGTAAATAAATGCGAGTATGCGCATTTCTCTGTATGTGTGTTCTTACGGTCGTATGAGTGCAAGTTGTAGTCGAAAGAGTTGCGTTTGTGTGGCATTGGATGTGGGTGAAGGGTATCTTCGTGTGCGATTGCGCGCATGTGTGTGAATGAGAAGGGGAGAAAGTGTATGTGCGGACGGAAAATAGAAAGAGCAAGTGAGATAGAAATTGAAAATGTGGCGTTGCTCGTTAAAATATTTCTCAAAATGCACCACCCACACCTCCCCACAGTTTTATCTCGGCTAAGTTTATGTTTTCTGGGGGGGGGTTGTTTTGCTTTTTTTGTTTTCATTTTTTTTTTTTTTTTTTTTTCCGAAAAGTCAATTCGACCAAAATAATGCCTGACGCCGTAGAGTAGTGGCGAATATCCGGAGGAAATCTGACCCCAGCCAAAGAATTCTTTCCCGAAAGCCGCCATTTTCAATTTCGTCTTTTGAAAATGGCTGCAATGTATCAGTAGTCACGGGAAGAAAAAGGTCATCATAGCGTGGAAAATCCAGCCGAGATCGATGGCGGGAGAAAAGTTCGACCCAAGCAACCCTTAAACCCATAAAAATTAAGAGAAAGGAAGAAGCAACAAAATAGCTGGACAGAAAGAACATACTTTCTACAATTGTCTTCCTCCAGTCGCACCTGTCTCTCTCTCTCTCTCTCTCTCTCTCTCTCTCTCTCTCTCTCTTCTCTCTCTCTCTCTCTCTCTCTCTCTCTGTATATATATATATATATATATATAGATAGATAGATAGATAGATAGATATATTTCTCAGATAAGGTTTTATGCACACTATTTACATTATTCGGCCTATTGTCCTCATCTTTGTTGCCATATTTGTTACAACGTTTCGGCCTTTCAGTATTTGTCTATATTTCTGAGATGAGATATTATGTACATTCTTTACATTATTCGGACTATTGTCCTCATCTTTGTTGCCATATTTATCACAACGTTTCGGCCCTTTAGTATCTGTCTATATTTCTGAGATGAGGTATTATGTCAACTATTTACATTATTCGGACTATTGTCCTTATCTTTTTTGCCATATTTATTACAACGTTTCGGCCTTTCAGTATCTGTCTATATTTCTGAGATGAGGTAGTATGTCCACTATTTACATTATTCATACTGTTGTCCTCATCTTTGATGCCATATTTATCACAACGTTTCTGGCCTTCAGTATTTGTCTATATTTCTGAGATGAGGTATTATGTAGTCTATTTACATTATTCGGACTGTTGTCCTCATCTTTGTCGCCATATTTATTACAATGTTTTGGCCCTTCAGTATCTGTCTATATTTCTGAGATGAGGTATTATGTAGACTATTTACATTATTCGGACTATTGTCCTCATCTTTGTTGCCATATTTATCACTACGTTTCGGCCGTTGTGCTCTCCAAGTTCTCCACTACCTTAACCGGGTATTGAACTCACACTCTTTGAGCCTTGTCACTGGATCTAGTGCGCAGGTATGCAGAAAATAGAAAAGAACACATTGGGTGCATAATCCGGAGTTCCTTAGTATTTTTGTTTTTATTTTTAAGAAGACAGTGCTCCATAAAGAAGTAGAGCTTTATTATAATATTTTTTTGTTTAAAAATATGATTCCTATATATAATATATAATCATATTTTTAATATTCCTATATATAATATATAATCTTAAAAAATATTATAGATAGATAGATAGATAGATAGATAGATAGATATCCCTATTCCATATTTCCATATTTTCCCCTCTCTCTCACTCTCTCTCTCTCTCTCTCCTCTGCATTCTTCTTCTCTACCCTTCTATCTCTCTCTCTCTCTCTCTCTCTCTCTCTCTCTCTCTCCTTCCCTCCCTCCCAAACAACCTCCTCTCTTTCCAGTATAATTCTGAGACGATAGAAATTTGATGAGGAAGGAAGGCTAGGAGAATTTACTATTCTAAAACTGAAATTTAGCTGGACATAGGATGAGAAAAGAAGGCTTGGAGAACTAACACTCAGAAAGAAGCAGCTGAAATTTCGGTGGTGCATGATGAGGAAACAAGGCCTGGATAATTTAACTTTGAGAAAGGGAGCGATGACAATTTCTGGCATGTAAGGGAAAAAAGAAGGCTTAGAGAATTTAACATTCTGAAATTTAGCTGGGAACAAGATGAGGCCAGATGGCTTTGTGAATTTGACATTCAGAAAGAGGCAGCTGAAATTTCGGTCGTATATAATGAGGAAAACTTTTCTAAATAGACGGCTTAAATTTTGCTCTCAGATGATATGGAAGGAAGGCTTGGAGAATTTAACATTCATAAGGACACGTTAGAAGCAATTGAAAACAGTAAAAATATTCAACTTGGCAGTTTTTTGTCACAGAATCATAAAATAGAGAGTTCTGCTGAGCGGAAATAATGGCGGGAAGCTGTGGAAAGTCATTACCGCCATTGGCCTGATGCGACCCTGCTCATAGAGTGAGAGAGGGACCGTGTTCGGCGCTTAATGAGAAAGCGGGAAAAGTGGTTAGCAACGAACAAGCAAACAAAGGAAAAAAGACCAGTTACAAAAAAAAGGGGAAATAGAGAAGAATGTTGTGAAGTGGAAGATGAAGTGTGATTAGAAGCAAGAAAAAGAAAGAAAGAAAGAAACAGTGAGAGAAAAGTTAAAGAGAAAGATGAACTGTTAATAGAATAAAGAAAGAAAGAAAAAAGAAAGAAAGAAAGAAGGAATGAATGAATGAGAGAAATGTAAGAGAGAAAGATGGACTGTTACTAGAAGGAAGAAAAAGAAAGAAAGAAAGGGTGAGAGAAAGTTAAAGAGAAAGATGAACTGTTAGTAAATTAAAGAAAGAAAGAAAAAGAAAGAAAGAAAGAAAGAAGGAATGAATGAATGAGAGAAATGTAAGAGAGAAAGATGGACTGTTACTAGAAGGAAGAAAAAGAAAGAAAGAAAGAAAGGGTGAGAGAAAGTTAAAGAGAAAGATGAACTGTTACTAAAATAAAGAAAGAAAGAAAAAGAAAGAAAGAAAGAAAGAAAGAAAGAAGGAATGAATGAATGAGAGAAATGTAAGAGAGAAAGATGGACTGTTACTAGAAGGAAGAAAAAGAAAGAAAGAAAGAAAGGGTGAGAGAAAGTTAAAGAGAAAGATGAACTGTTACTAAAATAAAGAAAGAAAGAAAAAGAAAGAAAGAAAGAAAGAAAGAAAGAAAGAAGGAATGAATGAATGAGAGAAATGTAAGAGAGAAAGATGGACTGTTACTAGAAGGAAGAAAAAGAAAGAAAGAAACAGTGAGAGAAAAGTTAAAGACAAAGATGAACTGTTAATAGAATAAAGAAAGAAAGAAAAAAAGAAAGAAAGAAGGAATGAATGAATGAGAGAAATGTAAGAGAGAAAGATGAACTGTTACTAGAAGGAAGAAAAAGAAAGAAAGAAAGAAAGAAAGGGTGAGAGAAAGTTAAAGAGAAAGATGAACTGTTACTAAAATAAAGAAAGAAAGAAAAAGAAAGAAAGAAAGAAAGAAAGAAAGAAAGAAAGAAAGAAGGAATGAATGAATGAGAGAAATGTAAGAGAGAAAGATGGACTGTTACTAGAAGGAAGGAAGAAAAAGAAAGAAAGAGTGAGAGAAAAGTTAAAGAGAAAGATGAACTGTTAATAGAATAAAGAAAGAAAGAAAGAAAGAAAGAAAGAAAGAAGGAATGAATGAATGAATGAGAGAAATGTAAGAGAGAAAGATGAACTGTTACTAGAAGGAAGAAAAAGAAAGAAACAAAGAAAAGAAGAAAGAAACAAAGAAAGAAGAAAGAAGGAATGAACGAATGAGACAAAAGGTAGAGAGAAAGATGAACTGTTAATAGAAGGAAGAAAAAAGAAAGAGGAAAATAGAAATTAAGAAAGAAAGAAAAATGAATGAATGAATAAGAAAAACGTTAGAGAAAAAGGTGAATTGTTAGTAGATGAAATTAAAAAGAAGGGAAGAAAGACAGAAAGAATGAAAGAGAGAAAAGTTAGAGAGAAAGAAAGAAAGAATAGTAGAAATTTTAGAGAGAAAAATGAACTGTAACAAGAATGAGAAGAAAAAAGAAAAGAAAGAAAAAAACAACTGTTGCTGGAGACCTAAGGAAATAAAGATTAAAGTAGCGTGGAGATATGCGAAGAAAGAAAGAAAGAAAGAAAGAAAGAAAGAAAGAAAGAAAGAAAGCGGATACATAAATAGAAGGAGAAAGAAAGAAAGAAAGAAAGAAAGAAAGAAAGAAAGATGATACATAAATAGAAGGAGAAAGAAAGAATGAAAGAAAGAAAGAAAGAAAGAAAGAAAGAAGGAAAGAAAGAAAGAAAGAAAGAAAGAAAGAAAGAAAGAAAGAAAGACTAGATAAAAGTAAGGAAAAATAGAGCCTGTTAGGAAGAAAGAACCAAATAAATAAACAAACAATGATTGGATAAAATAAAGGGAGAAACAAAGAAACAAACAAAGGCTCGAAAGAAAGAAAGAAAGAAACAAATAAACAAACAATAGCTCGAAAGAAAAAAAGAAAAGAAAGAACGAAAGAGGATACATAAATAGAAGAAAGAAAGAAAGAAGAGAAAGAAAGAGGATACATAAATAGAAGGAGAATAAACGAAAGATAGAAGAGAAAGAAAGAAGAGAAAGAAAGAAGAGAAAGAAAGAGGATCCATAAATAGAAGGAGAAAGAAAGAAAGAAACAAAGAAACAAAGAGGATCCATAAATAGAAGGAGAAAGAAAAAAAGAAAGAAAGAAAGAAAGAAAGTAAGAGGATCCATAAATAGAAGGAGGAAGAAAGAAAGAAAGACGATACATAAATAGAAGGAGAAAGAAAGAAAGAAAGAAAGAAAGAAAGAAAGAAAGAAAGAAAGAAAGAGGATACATAAATAGAAGAAAGAAAGAAAGAAAGAAAGAAAGAGGATACATAAATAGAAGGAGAAAGAAAGAAAGAAAGAAAGAAAGAAAGAAAGAAGAGAGAGAAAGAAAGAAACAACAAACAAAGAAACAAAGAATGGGATAAAAACTTAGAAACAAACGCAGTTGCGAAAATGAAGAAAAAAAGGAAATACAATGAATATTGTGAAGAATGAAAGAAAAAAGGAAACATGTAAGAGTCATAGGAAAAGAAAGATATATGAAAAATAGAAAGAATGAGATGAAAAGTGAAAGAGAAGAAGAACACAGTTACGAGAAGGAAAAGAAAAAAAAAGAAAGTAAAGATGAAACGTGTGAAGAAATAAAGAATTGGATAAAAGTTGGATAGAAAAAGAATATTTAAAAGAATGAAGAAAAAATAAAGATGGATTTTCTGAAGAAAGAAAGAAAGGAACTAAGGGAAAAGGATAGCTAGAAAGAAAGAAAGAAAAAAGAAAGAAAGAAAGAAAGAAGCCAATTTAAATATAAAACGTGAATAACCAAAAAAAGAATGAAAAGATGAGAGAATTAAATATTTGGAAAAAGCAAGGAATGAAAAGAAGAAGCAAATAAAAAAAAAAGCCTGATTTCGCAGACAATGACAAAAAAGTTCTGACTTAATGGGAGGCACTTAGAGAAAATGGTGTGTATTTTCTTTCTTCAAATTAATTGGTCGTTAGTGTTCTTTTGATTGCTCTGTACCAACGCACCTTGGACTATTAACACTGACAGGAGGGCTCTTCAATGGTACAGACCACCGTCAGTCATCAATAAACAAAACCACAAACACATAAGACAGACAAATGCACATATCTATGTTTGTTTATGCTTTACATACAATATATATATATATACATATATATATATATATATATATATATATATATATATATATATATATATATATATATATACATATATATATACATACATATATATATACATATATGTATACATATATATACATACATATATATACACACACACATATATATATATACACACACACACACACACATATATATATATATATATATATATATATATATATATATATATATATATATATATATATATATATAATGTATTTATATATGCCGGGTGTAACAGCAAAATTGACCAATTTTTAGATAAAGATTTGAACCGATGTATCTTAGAAATGATTAAAGATATCTTACTGGAATTTTTAGAGGATTTTATAAAACTATTGGACTCTACTTTAAATAATGGGAATGTATTTAACGCTAAGTTGAAATGATGATCCCTCTTGCTGTTGTGACATCCTGATCCAATTTTCCTCCCTACTGTTCCCTCTTTTTTAAACTTATTCACCGTTCTATTGACGGTTCTTGAATGGACTTTGAAGATGGAAGCCAGGATATGAGTGTTGGTAGCATTACTGAAGGCTTGAATGGTCTTTTTCCTCGCACCATTGCTCAGTTGGGAAGACAGAGTGGGGCTGACACAAAACAATTTTAACCTGTTCTCTTTCTAGCTGAATAACTGAAAAGGTTTTTTAGTGATTCTTACGACAAATGGTGTCAAGATGGCTAAACGTCTTCTCTGAAAACAAGGAAAAAAAACTAAATTGGTTTGATGATTTTTTTATATTAAACATTTTACCCTGTTACACGACTGTTACATCTGATATATATATATATATATATATATATATATATATATATATATATATATATATATATATATATATTAGATGTTTCGTTTTTTAATGTATTAAATAATATTATTTTTTATCATTTTTATCTTTGTATATTTGCTCACTTAAGTTATATTTCAATAAGTGGTTAACATTTGTTTAATAACACTTTCAGTCTTAAATATTTATTGGTTGTGGTATCTGATTGTCTGGGTCAATGTCTGTGGATGTGTGTGCATGTATTTATAGGTGTCTATGTGTATGGAAAGTGCATTCACTTTTAATTGTGTATGTACGTACGTATGTGTTGGTTTCCCTTTTCCTCCCTCCCCCCACTTTTTTTTTTTTTTTTTTCATAAAGGACCGTGGAGATGTTCTCTGTCTCGTCACTTTTTGTGTGTATATGTATATAAATATGTCTGGGTGCTTATATATTATAATCTGATTGTGTTTGTTTTACGTGTGAGTTTAGGACCCCATTCACACACTTGAGATTAAAATGTATACATATTGTCAAAGGACCGGATATAAAATTAGCTTCTAAAGTAACTTCAATGAAGAAATAAATTGAATAACATATATATTTCTTCTTTTCTCCTCAGTAATTTTATAGTTGTAAACTTAATAGCGATTAAATTTTGATTTTGAAATTAGCAGTTTTTAATTTTAATATTAAATTTTATCATATAATTTAGTAATTATTGGTTAGAATAAATTCTTTTTAATATTACCCATATTTTAAACATCTGAATAGTTATTATAACATGACTTCGTTGTCAAGCTTTTTGAATTTTCCTATACTTGTATTTTGATTGGTCAATCTAGCTTTTGTAACAACGTTTTCCCCTTGCGAAGGATTGTTAATTAATTTGAAACTTTTAAAACCATTTATTTTACATTCAACATCATCACTTGATAAGACACCGAGGGTGTTGAAACAAAATGGCTATATTTTGTAGTGATTTTATAACATAAATTTTTTTAAATAAATAATTATATATATATATATATATATATATATATATATATATATATATATATATATATATTATAAGTTAATAGACTTAAAATATTGTTTTTCGCTACACAGTTCCAACCATGTTTCAAAAATGGAAGCTACAAGCCCCGAATTTAATTTTGTACTTAAATTAAAGACATTAGTTCCATTTCATCCTCAAGCGAATTTTGGAATAACTTTAAACTTTTAAAGTTACTCCAAAATTCGCTTAAGGATGAAATGGAACTAATGTCTTTAATTTAAGTACAAAATTAAATTCGGGCCTTTTAGCTTGCATTTTTGAAACATGGTTGGAGCTGTGTAGCGAAAAACCATATTTTAAGTCTATTAACTTATAATATTAATGCTCTGTAAATTTACATTGAGCACTATTTTGTAAAAATAAAAATATCTATAAGAACACCGGATTATATATCTTACTGTTCTTTCTTTTTATTAATATATATATATATATATATATATATATATATATATATATATATATATATATATATATATATATATATTGCTGTTACACACCGTATATATGACACAATGGAAAAATTGTATGTAATAAAAGGACTTCATCAGACTAAACCAACATTCTGATTGTATGGAATTATATATATATATATATATATATATATATATATATATATATATATATATATAAGGTGCGATAGATAAACTGTCGTCGGAATTACGGAAAATTAAAATAACATCATCATTTCGTATTAACAGATATATTACCAAAATTACGAAAAAATCTCTAAAGAGTAAATTTATTCAATAAAAATCGCCATTGGCTTCAACCTCGTTCTCCAGACAACTTCGAAATCTGCAACTCTTCTGGACGGTTTCCTTGTTTACGTTGGTGAATGCTGCCATAATCCTTGGTCTAAATTTATCTTTGATGTTACAAGGAGTTTTGTTGGTCTCTCGCTCAACTGCGCCTCACACAAAATAATCAAGGGGGTTGCAGTCTGGGGAGATAGGTGGCCAGATGTAAGGAGTGAAATGGTCGCAGAAATTGTCTGACAGCCATGACTGGGTTCTCCTGCTTGTGTGGCATGGTGCAGAGTCCTGTTGCTAGACATAGGGTCATCCAGCAACCACCCATTTAACCCAGGGTAGCACGACTTGATGTGGGACCCCATGTTGTGACTAAGGCCCTGTAGGAAGAAGAATGGAGATATAACATCACCATAACTTGTGATCAATCCGCACACTTTCGTAATCACCATTTGACTGATCTCTTTCCGAATCCTCTGCAACTTCCTCAGATTGACATCTAAATACTCTGAAATATTCGTATTAGAGCTTCCGGCGTGAATGCCAAGCAGTACAGCATGCCGTTTCCAATTTTCTGGCTGAATGAATTGCATCATAGTGATTTTTGTCTTACAGAGGATGCCCAATTCAACCTACTATACTGTGCAGTCGACAAAATTAAAAACAAACAACGCGCATGTGCGAAATTAAAAATATAAAATGGCGATAATTCCTACAACAAAAAATTTCTCAAATTACGATATTAGTAAAAAACACACTTTCTTGAATTTTCAAAAAAAAAATCAACCTTAGCGTTGCGACTGCAGGCTCCAAAATTTCTTATCCGTTAACAATAAGACATTTCTAAAAAAACATATTTCTATTCGCATTTAATCTTTCGTGTCCCGCTACAACCTGGATTTACTAAAAAAAAATTAATTTCCATGCCTGAGGATGGCTGTAAGTAGATCTGAAAGTACTAGCAGATTAAAAAAAAGATCTTATACAACTTGTAGTTATTAAAAACAATGATCATAACATTCATCGAGTGGATCGTGACTTAATGTAACTTTAATAAATTTGTTTGCTAAGATTTTTTCGCCATTTATATCATTAACTTTACTAATCTACTTTTTGTATGAATGATTCATTGTAATATAAATTGAACTGCACCACATATTTATATATATATATATATATATATATATATATATATATATATATATATATATATATATATTCTTAAGATAGCATTAGTTAATGAGCATTTTCACCTAAGAATTTTAAATTTAAAATTGGCAGGTGAAAACTAATGGTATCTTAATTCCAATTGTAACAAAAATTAAACTCTGTTTAATAAAAATAAACATTGAGCGCTCTTTATGAGGAAATTTTAACATTTAATATTTCAAATTTTATATTGTGTTAATAGGACTCGATCGGATTATACCAACGGATTACTACCTGTATATATATATATATATATATATATATATATATATATATATATATATATATATATTACGAAATGGACAAAGTCCGACAATTTATTTATTAAAGACATTTTTATGTTTAACGTTCTTTTTATAGATACAAGTATTTAAGCAAATGCTCTGTTTATAATAAACAGTATTAAATAACATTTACCGGCCTGAATGTCCGAGAAATTTTCATAGAAAATATTCGTCCTTGGACAGGATATAAACCTGCATCCTATACGGAACCGTCATTTACGCTGACGTGCCTTGACCGTTCGGCCACCAAGGATCGTTCGGTAGGCATGGTCGAATTTACTGCTTATAAGCTTCAATCTCTCATGAATCTCGTACATTCATAACTGCTCATGGTGTTTCGAATGTAAACAAATGACGTCATATATTACGAAATGGACAAAGTCCGACAATTTATTTATTAAAGACATTTTTATGTTTAACGTTCTTTTTATAGATACAAGTATTTAAGTAAATGCTCTGTTTATAATAAACAGTATTAAATAACATTACCGGCCTGAATGTCCGAGAAATTTAA
>OZ010609.1:19310698-19325698 GCA_963932145.1 Acanthosepion lycidas | reverse complement strand
AATTCAGATTCTGTGATAAATATCCAGAAACAGTTGACGATTTTATATCAGTTTGGACGATATTGGCACCCACTGAATATAAAACACTGAATAACACAGTGGGCCAATATCTACATTGGAAAATCTAAAACTTTAAGGAAAGGAAAATGCAAGAAATTGATATGAACACCACGCAGACTCGATTACGGAGAAAGGGTCTGTAGCAATTTTATATTACTTTACAATACACCCAGATTGAACAATCAAAGCTAATCTCCCAGACATCGTGATCAAATACCCCAAAGATATAATGTGTTTTCTTATTGACATAACAACTTATCAAAATACTACGACCTCGAAATTGAAATCTCAAAAATGTGGCACATGGGAACATCAACAATCCCTTTTGTAGTTGGAGCCCTCGGATTGATTGGAAAAAATTCCAATAGATTTATTTAAGGGATTCCTCCTAGCCTTAAAGAAATAAAAAAAAATTCTATTCGCAAATACAGTCCACACCTTCCGAAGGCCTTTGTCTATGTAAAATATGTGTGATTTTTTTTTCTTCAAAACTGCTCACTGGGAAAATGTCATGATACCATTTCTGACCATAGGTCTCTGGTTGGGACCCGGAAAGAAATGAGTATACACAAGAAATCAAAGGTAATAAAATAATATTAATAATAATAATAATAATAATAATACAAACAAAAACGGTGCCTCCTTATTGATATGGCAGTCCCTGCTGACTGCAATGTATCTTTGAAGATATTCAAAAAGCTGTCAAAATACAAGGACGTTGAAATAGAAATCTAGAAAATGTGGCATATGGGAACATCAACAATCCCTGTTGTAGTTGGAACCCTAGGACTGGTTGGAAAAGATTGCAGTAGACTAATTGCAGGGATTCCTGGAAGCCCATGCCTCAAAGAGATACAAAAAATTGTTCTGACAAGTACAGCCCACACTTTACGAAGGGCTTTATCTATGTAATATTTTTTTTTATTTTATTTTTATTTTATTTTTTTTTTTTGTCAGTGAAAAGTGTCATGATGCCATTTCTAACCTTAGGTCCCTGGGTGGGACCCGGAAAGAAATGTGTAAACGCCAGAAAGCAAAAAAAAATAAAAATAACAATAATAATAATGGAACTTAACAATACACACAAAAAGAACAATCAAAGCTAATCTCCCAGACATCGTGATCAAATACCACAAAAACAAAATGTGTTTTCTTATTGACATTCTGCAATTCCTGCAGAACGTTATGCATTTCTGAACATCGCCAAAGATCAATGAAAATAAAAGAACCTTGAAGTGAAAGTCTAAAAAAAAGTGTCACATGAAAAGTTTAATAATTCCAGTTGTGATTGTAAACAACGGTTTGATTGGTTAAAAAAGTCTGATGAATTCATTGAAGGGATTTCTGGCAGCCCATGCCTTAAAAAAATGCCCCAAATTGTAAAAGTACAGCTCACATCTTACGGAGGGCTTTATCAATGTAAAATGCGTGAGCTCTTAAGTTAAAAAACGTTCAGTGAAATTGTCATGAAGCCATTTCGGACCTTAGGTCTATGGTTGGGACCCGGATGGAAATGTGTATACAACAGAAATCAAAGGAAATAATAATAATAATAATAATAATAATAATAATAATAAGACGATACGAGAAACGTTGTATAATAATAATAAGGGCAAGATGCGGAAGAAGAAATGGAATAATAATAATAATAATAATAAGTGATAAATATTCAGAAACGATTTATCATCTTGTATCAGGATGCACCATGTTGGCACCCACTGAATATAAAACCCGACATGACAGAGTTGGCCAATATCTACACTGGAAAATCTGCAACTTCTACGTGAAGGAAACTGAAAGAAATTGGGATGAACACCACCCAGACCCGGTTACGGAGATAGGACCTGTTACAATTCTATGGGACTACACAATTCACACTGACAGAACAATCAAAACCAACCGCCCAGACATTGTTATTAGAGACCACAAACAAAAACGATGCCTCCTTATTGATATGACAGTCCCTGCAGACTGCAATGTATCTTTGAAGATATTCAAAAAGCTGTCAAAATACAAGGACCTTGAAACAGAAATCTCGAAAATGTGGCATATGGGAACATCGACAATCCCTGTTGTAGTTGGAGCCCTAGGCCAGGTTGGAAAAGATTGCAGTAGACTAATTGAAGCGTCGTGGATGTAGAAATAATGATGAGGATAAAAGTCCGAACACTGTAAAGTAGTGTAAATAGTTACAATGCCTCATTTCAGAAATACAAATAAATTCATTTATATTTCTATATGTATTACTTGTGCCAATTTTTACAATTTACGTACCCTGATAAAAAATATAGTTTTAAAGATTGCTACATTTATGAGAAAAACTGCTCAACTTCATGGATAGGGCGTATTTAAATATAAAAATGGACACTCTACCTCATACTTAAACGCAATTGTTTGATTATATTGAGAATTGATCGGATGTCAACAAAATTGCGTATTAGCAAATTTATTCATAGTACAGTGTAACCCGGATATAAGAGAAACCCGGATATAAGATACTTCCTCTGCGGTCCCGACAACTCTCTTATAACCGGGTTACACTGTATCACATCGCGAATTTGTCTCGATTGAGGCGAATATAAGAGCTCCATCTTCAGTAACTGTTTCTTTTACTTTATTTATTTATTTCACAAGATTCCCGAGAAATGCCATGAAGTAATTACCCTTCATGGTGTCCCGACGATATGCAAGGGTACGGGATACATTGATTATATTTTCACCTCAGCCATAACTCGTTTTACATCTGCTCCATTGCTATAACCATGAAGCTATGCCCTGAATCTTGTTACTTATTGCTCAAGTATTTTCAATGAAGCGTTATGGCTTCGGAATTTTGGGTAAAAACGAAATTTCCTTTAATGTTTCTATTGACTTACACGGGGCCGGGTTTATATATTGTCAATTTGTATAGATAAACAGAAAATGGGTTGAATAGATACATAAGAAATGATAGATAGATAGATAGATAGATAGATAGATAGATAGATAGATAGATAGATAGATAGATACGAACAGACTGAGATAGATAGATAGATAGATAGATAGATAGATAGATAGATACATACATACATACATACATACATACATACATACATACATACGAACAGACTGAGATAGATAGATAGATAGATAGATAGATAGATAGATAGATAGATACCAGTATTAAATGGATACCAGAATTAGATAGATAGACAGATAGATAGATAGAGATAGAGAGAGAGAGAGAGATACCATAATTAAATATATACCAGAATTAGATAGATAGATAGATAGATAGATAGATAGATACGAACAGACTGAGATAGATAGATAGATAGATAGATAGATAGATAGATAGATACCAATATTAAATGGATACCAGAATTAGATAGATAGATAGATAGATAGACAGATAGATAGATAGAGAGAGAGAGATATATACCATAATTAAATATATACCAGAATTAGATAGATAGATAGATATGAACAGACTGAGAAAGAAAGAAAGAAAGAAAGAAAGAAAGAAAGAAAGAATGACTGAATGAATGAATGAAAAGCGATTATCATTATTATTATTATTGTTGTTGTTGTTCTTGTTTATTTCATTACCGGTGATATGAAGGGTGATTGAAAAGTAACCCCCTATTTTATGTATAATGGACTCTTCCGTCTAACTATAATTTTCCTAAGACGGGAGAGTCCATTATAAATGAAATAGGGGGTTACTTTTCACTCACCCTGTGGAAGAAAATATCGTCAGTTGATCCATCATAACTAAATATTCATTTTTACAAAAAGACAAAAACTCTTATTAATAACCAAATTGAAACAAAGCAACGACAAGCCTTGTCAATCCCATGATGGGTGACCACTTTTAAATACCAGGTGATGGAATAGACAACGGCTTGCAATTGTTAATCATTGAACCGAGTCTAATTCCAGTCGGGTTCGTTATATTCACTTACGCGCATGCGTCATTAGGAAATGCATGAATCCACCTCTCCCTGGGCTAAGCAGTAAGACAGATGTCACTAAACCATTATTATCTCTAAGAAAAATATTCTTACAATCTAAAAATATTTTCTGGCTTTAAATAACCTGCAAAGGGTTGATAAGCCGTAGAAAACGAATCAATCAAGGAAATACTGATTAGCTACACAGGAATACCTTTTAGATTTATTTACCTTCTCTGGAATATAAATGTATAGAAACTAGTGTCCACAAAGTGAGGGATCAGTTAATATATTGATTTGAATATTAAATTGATCCCCCATTTTATATCCATATCACAATTTCTTGTTTGTATATCAAATTCTGATTAATCTTCCTCTTCTCCCCACAGCTATGGGTTAATTAATAAGACTTGTATCACTAAACTATTATTATCTCAAAAAAATTCTTACAATCTAAAAATATATTCTGTCTTTAAATAATCTGCAAAGGGTTGATAAACCGTAGAAATTTTATCAAAATTAAAAACGACTAATTCTTAAAATTCTTCTTGGAGGCACAGTGGAAAAATGGATAGCTGCTCGGATTGAGGTAATCGGAGAGCCGAGTTCAAATTCCAGTAGGGTTTCCAGTCGAGTCCATTAAATTAACTTGCGTGCTAATACCTTTGGGAAAAACATTAATTCTCTTCTTCTAAGGCTATGGATAAATAGCAGGATAGACCGGGTTCTATAGCTTTGGATGGCAACTGGTCTACCGCAGAAAGAAATGGTAAAATACTGAGGGGAAAAAAATCTGCCTCGTCAGTCATGTATCGAAAGATACATGATCGCCTAAGCGTGTATCACGGATGGCACATAACGGACTGACTAACTTTCCAGTCGAATCCATTGCAATTACTTACGTGCTAATACCCTTGGGAAAGATATGAATCCTCTTCTTCTCCCCCACCCCCTGCTATGGGTAAATAGAAGGACAGACCGGGTTCCCTAGCTTTGGATGGCAACTTGTCTACCTACTACGGAAAAAAAATCTGCCTCGTCAGTCATGTATCGAAAGATACATGATCGCCTAAGCATCACGCCTGGCACATAACTGAGTGAATTCTTAAAAATAATTCAGCAACTCAAATATACACACTATGTTTTTGTTCGTTTGTTTTCGGGGGGGGGGGTTATCCCATGATCCGTAGGGTCGTGAGGTTACCATGTGAACTGCAGCCGCTGTAAAACATAGCTTGACGGAGCCCAACAAATTCAGATATTTTCTTTCTCCTAGACCGGTTTCCACCCAAGGCTATAGAACCCGAAAAAGAAGAGGATTCATACCTTTCGCAAGGGTATTAGCACGTAAGTGAATGTAATGGATTCGACTGGAATTCGAACTCGGCTCTCTGATTCCTCAATCCGAGCTGCTATCCATTCAGGCACTTACGTGCTATGCATGATAAACGCTTAGATGATTCGGCCCTTCAAAAAGTGTGGTTGGTTCTGGACAAAGCTTTCACCACTATAATCAAATCATATGGCGGGGGTGTCTGGGCTGTCGGTTCGTAGGAACTGAGCTGCTTGACCCTCATACGTCGAATACGACGGAAGAGTCGACCATTGTCTACAATCAAATTTAATTGTATACAGGGTGGCAATAAAGTCAATATACAATTACTTAAACAAATTAAGATAAATCAATTAATCAACAGTCCAGAAATTTATTATTAAAATGGTTCTAGTTAATTCTGGTTAATAATAATTGTTATGGGATCTTACCCATAATAATTATAATGGACTATTCCATACTTAATAAATACTGCGCCTCAGGAGTAGGCAGGGAGTCCGTAGTTCACTACCGACTGTTCGGTTGTACTCTCTTCCTACGGACGAGAGGAACCCGAAGGAAGCTACGCCGAAGGGCGGAGTCTCCTTCGGAGAGGTAGACCGGCCCTGAACCCGTTTATATGGGTTCAATGGGCATATTTTTGGCCGAGCCCACGGGCTCGGAGTGCCCACGTTAAACCGGCCTTGTGCCACATGACACCCTTGTGGGGGGGGGGGGTGACTGAATATCGTTAGTCGTTCACTTTCTGACCGGCTGATCGGTTGAACTCTGCCTTCGGGCCGGAGGAACCCGAAGGAGGCTACGCCGAAGGGGGGACTCTCTTTCGGGGAGGTAACCCGGCCCTGAACCCGTTCATACGGGTTCAATGGGCATATTTTTGTGCCGACAATAAATAACCGACCTTGTGTCACATGTTGCCCCAGTGCGGGGGGGAGACTGAATATCGTCAGTCAGTCGCTCACTTTTTGACCGACTGTTCGGTTGAACTCTCTGCCTTTGGGCGGAGAGGAACCCGAACGAGGCTACGCGGAGGGGCGGAGTCTCGTTCGGGGAGGTAAACCGGCCCTGAGCCCGTTTATACAAGTCGAGTCAGCAGTTCAAGTCGAGTCAAGAGTCGAGTCAGAAGCAGTCCGAAACAGAATCGCGTTCAGACAATTACTACAAGACATTGGAATAGTGATACTTGGTCGAGACTACATTGTTCTCTCTACTAAACCTGATTGTTCATACTAACACTTCTACTTCTCTGTATATATTCCCGTTTGTAATATATCTGTGTTATTCCATACCTGTGTTCGAGTTCTTCTTTATTGGTTCTACCTTGGACTATCTCCGTGGTACAAGGAACCGACGATAACGATAATAAAATTATATAAAAAGGCATGGAAATTATTATTTTGTTTTTGGTAAACATGTCTGAAAATGACTGAATATACAGTCGAAAGTAGTTGCGTATTTAAGAAAGACTTTATACAGCTTATAATAATTTTATAAAACAAGGATCATAACACTCATCGAGTGATTGGTAGGTTAATGCATCTTTAAAAATTTTGTTAGCGAAGGGATTTTGCCATTTTATATCATTAACATTACTAATTTACTTTTTGTATGAATGATTCATTGTAATATATATATATATATATATATATATAATTATTTATTTAAAAATTATAACATAAATATGTTATAAAATCACTACAAAAATAGCTATTTTGTTTCAACACTTCCAGTGTCTTATCAAGTTGAATGTAGAATAAATGTTTTTTTTTTTCTAGGAGAAGGAAAAAACATTTATTCTACATTCAACATCATCACTTGATAAGACACTGGAGGTGTTGAAACAAAATGGCTATTTTTGTAGTGATTTTATAATATTTATGTTATAATTTTTAAATAAATAATTATATCTACTCTACTATGTATTGTGCACTCTTTTAAGAATAGTAATTGTTGGTTATTTGGAATTTATTACGTATACATCAATCCTATACTTGGGTATATATATATATATATATATATATATATATATATATATATATACTATCATGTCAGTGAAAGTAGATTTTTTTTAAGTCGACTTTGTTATGTATGGTTACTTTTATGGAAGCGTCTGCATTCGGAGGTTGTCCTTGTTTATTCTTGTGTGTGTATGGGGGGACACTTTGAGACCAGAGAGTTGTTGACGGGGCAAGGATCGGATGAGATTTCACTCAAGCAGAAAGATCTTACATTTTACTCTCCGTAATGATACATGGTCACGTCAATTACTTCTATAAATCCGGTAAGTTTCCCATTCGTCTCGGGAGACGAAGGAAAATGGCTGATTATAAACATGCCCGACTTCTCTCTCTTTAGCGATCGTTTCCACAGCGTAATTAAAGAGAAACACTAACTTTCGATGTTACCCGATCAAGGGCCCTGTAAAAAAATATTAGAATCTTACTCGGATACTGTTAGATTAGTGAATGTATGACGGTAGTGTTTATGATCATCAGAACACTAGAACCATGTTAAAAAAAAGACCCCTGAACCGATAATGATGAATAATAGAGAGGAGATGTTGTGTTGAGAGAGATTTTATAGAAAGCTTGCAGTCAGCTAAACTTCAAAATATGAAAGATATTGTATTTATGACATGTCCGGAAAAGAGATATATTTGTTTGAAGTATCAGGTCATCCCATAAGTTCTGTCCTAATTTTAACATTTTGTTAAAATGAAAGAAATTTAAAGAGTATTTTATAATGTCTAATGGAGCTGAACATTATTTTTAGGTTTAGATGCATTTAAACTGATCAAATTTTATTTCAGAGAACAATAAAATTAAATTTTGTTTGATTAAAACCCTGCTAACATGGAAGTACTCGAGAATCATTTGAGGTACATAATGCTTTATGAGTTCAAGAAAGGAAACTCAGTAGCAGCTAGAAACATTCACTCAGTTTATGGAGAAGAATGTGTGAATGAAAGAACTTGCAGAAGATGGTTTGCAAAGTTCAGAGATGGAGATTTCACCCTTGAAGATGAAGATTGAACCAGACGTCCAGTTGAGTTTGATGAAAAGCTCCTTGAAGCAGCCCTTGAAAAAAATCCTTCTTTATCAGTTGAGGAATTGGCAGTGGTTCTCAGTTCAAACCATACAACTGTTCATCGTCATCTTCAACAACTTGGAAAAGTTCCTAAACTTGGAAAATGGGTGCCTCATGAATTGTCTGAAAACAACCTCAAATCCCGAGTTGACATCTGCTCTTCTCTCCATTCTCGACAACTTGTTTCACCTTTTTTGGGTAAACTTGTGACTGGCGACGAAAAATGGATTTTTTATCGAAATGTTAAGCGTCGTAGACAGTGGCTTGGTAAAGTGGAAGGACCGCAGCCACAGCCCAGAAGGGAACTTCATGGGCAAAAGGTTCTTCTTTCAATCTGGTGGGATTGCCAAGGAATAAGCCACTTTGAATTCTTACCACCTAATGCAACAATTAATGCTCAAATATACTGTCAGCAATTAGAGCGTTTGAACCAAGCTTTGGGGGAAAAAAGACCTGCTCTAGTGAATCGAAAAGAGGTGATGTTTCATTGGGACAATGCGCGACCCCACACAGCAAGAATCGTCACAAAAGATCGAAGAAAATTCCTCATCCACCTTATTCTCCCAATCTTGCTCCTTCAGACTACCATTTGTTTCGTAGCTTACAGAATCATTTGGAAGCTTTTGTAACACAGGAAGAGGTTAAAAGTGACATTTGTGAGTTCTTCGAATCAAAGCCAAAAGAATTTTACAGTAATGGAATTAGTAAGCTTGTTAATAGATGGAAGGAAGTCATAGATAATCAGGGAAAACACATTGTTGATTGAATCTGTAATTAAATGTAATATTTGGTCACTTGTTTTCTTTATTCAAAATTCGAACAGAATTTATGGGATGTCCTGATTGCAAAGTGGTTGTTGACTACTGTAACTGGGTAGGACATTCTAGCAAGTAACCGTCAGGGACTGGTCCTCGTCGTAGTGGTAGGCAATAGTCGTAGCCAATAGGCATCGTCCATCTACCTCCACATCAGTCTGCATTTATGGCTGACACCAGCCAATTATAGTACTGTGAGGGGGAACCCAGGTGTATGCATATTCATTACATCAGTTTATATCACTAAAAAAGCGATTTGCAGGTCGAGGACACTAAACTCAAACATGTGCGGAAGTTTAAGTATCTGGGAAGTGTTTTGACGGAGGACGGTGGGTGCGACGCTAAGATCCGAAGACGGATTGGGATGGCCAAGGATGCATTCCAGAAGCTGGGCAGAGTAGGAGGATTTCTATGGTGACAAAGAAAAGAGTACTGAGCTACTACGTTACATCTGTCCTCCTATACAGCAGCGAATGTTGGACAGTATCCTCAATGATGAAGAAGAGACTCGAGACGACGGAGATGTGGTTCTACAGAAGGATGCTAAGGATATCATGGACCGAGCGTGTGAGTATCGAAGAGGTCTTGGAGAGGATGCAAACAAGGGGGAAGCTTATGCTTAACATAAGGAAGAGGCAGATGAAATTTCTGGAACACGTGATGAGAAAGGAGGGTTTGGAGAATCTGATACTCACGGGACGAATAGAGGGAAAAACAGACAGGGGAAAGCAGCACATGACTTACGCGGTGGGCTTGGGCTGGTGGATGGCGGAGTGTGGTCTGGGTGAGTTGGCAGAAACACAAAACCTGTTGAGTGCCACAAAGGTTAGGGTGAAGTGGAGGGCCATGATCGCCTACGTCCTGGAAGGACACGGCACATAAAAAGAAAAAGTATATACAAGGTGTTATACTGGAACACACCTATTCTATAGTTAATAGACTCTCCCACCTATAATAAGTAGTAATATTATTAGCAGTCGCTAAGTCAGTCGCTCAGTGAGTCGATGTCGGACACTAAGAGTAACATTGACCCCCACTAGATTTCTCTACGTCATTACTAATTATATCAAGTCCCTAACATTTTGTACGTCGAACGTTTTTAGGACCGACTTAGTGAAATACAAGGCTCCATTGTGAAACTACTCTACAACACTTGGCGACGAGGGATTCGTACTCATACAGAGGAAGAAAAACTTTTCGTTCACTCTACAACACAAGGTCTGTCTGAAAAGTAATGGGACTGGTGTCACAAACAATTTATTTCATTCCAAACAACAAATTACAATGGTTTCCTCTTCAAAGGAATACGCCTCAAGTCTAATGCACTTTTTCGATCCTTCTCTGTCAAGCTTCAGTATACTTCTGGAAGGATTCTTATTGGATGACCCTCAGCTCCGTCGTTACAGCCCTCTTGACGGCCTCCACGCCATCAAATGCACTCATCGGCACGATTTTTTAACGTGGAGACTATCTATTTAAATGGTGACTTTTCGGTCGATTTTTACGAGGAGACCTGTCTAGTTAAATAGCTCCCTTTGCGGTTCTATTTTTAAGGGAGGACTTCTTTCCAAATAGTTTCGGTACTATTTTTTAACGACAGGAACAATCTGTTTCAATAGTGACCTTTTACGGGCCTATATTTTGACCTGCTAGCCTGTCTATTTAAGTAGGGACCTTTTCGATACTATCTTTTACGAATGGACCTGTCTATTTAAGTAGTGAACTTTTCGACATTATGTTTTACTAATGGACCAGTCTATTTAAGTTGTGAACTTTTCGATCTTTATCTTTTACTAATGGACCTGTCTATTTAAGTAGTTCACTTTTCGACGTTATCTTTTACGAATGGACCTGTGTATTTAAGTCGTTCCCTTTTCGACGTTATCTTTTACTAATGGACCTGTCTATTTAAGTAGTTCACTTTTCGACACTATCTTTCACGAATGGACCTGTGTATTTAAGTAGTGAATTTTTCGACATTATCTTTTACGAATGGACCTGTGTATTTAAGTTGTGAACTTTTCGACATTATCTTTTACTAATGGACCTGTCTATTTAAGTAGTGAACTTTCGACGTTATCTTTTACGAATGGACCTTTGTATTTAAGTAGTGAACTTTTCGACGTTATCTTTTACTAATGGACCTGTCTATTTAAGTTGTGAACTTTTCGACGTTATCTTTTAGTAATGGACCTATCCATTTAAATAGTTCACTTTTCGACACTATCTTTTACGAATGGACCTGTCTATTTAAGTAGTTCACTTTTCGACACTATCTTTTACGAATGGACCTGTCTATTTGAGTTGTGAACTTTTCGACATTATCTTTTACGAATGGACCTGTCTATTTAAGTAGTGAACATTTCGACACTATTTTTTACGAATGGACCTGTCTATTTGAGTTGTGAACTTTTCGACATTATCTTTTATGAATGGACCTGTCTATTTCAGTAGTTCACTTTTCGACATTATGTTTTACGAATTGACCTGTGTATTTAAGTAGTGAACTTTCGACGTTATCTTTTACGAATGGGCCTGTCTATTTAAGTAGTTCACTTTTCAACATTATCTTTTACGAATGGACCTGTCTATTTAAGCAGTGAACATTTCGACACTATCTTTTAAGAATGGACCTGTCTATTTCAGTAGTTCACTTTTCGACATTATTTTTTACTAATGGACCTGTCTATTTAAGTAGTGAACATTTTGACACTATCTTTTACGAATGGACCTGTGTATTTTAGTAGTTCACTTTTCGACACTATCTCTTACTAATGGACCTGTGTATTTAAGTAGTGAACTTTTCGACACTATCTTTTACTAATGGACCTATCTATTTAATTTGTGAACTTTTCGACATTATCTTTTACTAATGGACCTGTCTATTTAAGTTGTGAACTTTTCGACATTATCTTTTACGAATGGACCTGTGCATTTAAGTAGTGAACTTTTCGACGTTATCTTTTACTAATGGACCTGTGTAATTAAGTAGTTTTCTTTTCGACACTATCTTTTACGAATGGACCGGTCTAATTAAGTTGTGAACTTTTCGACGTTATCTTTTGCTAATAAGTTTTTACTAATAAGTTTTTTATGGTACAAATTTTAACGATAGCTAGGAATAAGGAAAATTTATATATATAGATATACATATATGATATATATTTTCATATACATATATATATATATATATATATATATATATATATATATATATATATATATAAGTTTTTTATATTACAAATTTTAACGTTAGCTAGGAATAAGGAAAATTTATATGGCATTTTCAGAAGCTAAAAAAGGACAACCGGTTTCGTCACAGCCTTATCAAGTTTATTTTCTGGGATATAAAAATATATACAAGCGTGTAAATTTAATTAATGTAACGAATGAAAGGAAGGAAAAAAATATATTTTAAGAAAGCTAGAATCTAATAACATTCACACCCAATAAACATCCCCTCTGTTTACAGAGAGAAGGCTCACGGGATCTGATATACAAGGACTCTAGAACCTTGAGGTGATATGAGGAGTGGACCCTAGAATAAAATCAAAAAACGGTCCGCACTAAAATCAAAGACACAATTCCTGCTATTTATTACATGCTCTACAATAGAATATATATTTTCGGTGTATTTGGCAGCCAGAATTTTACCAAACGTTTATTTTGTTAAATAATATGGACATATTCTGTCTACCAATTTTTGATTAAGTCTTTCAAATTTCCGACTAAGTTGTTTTGTTTCATCGGTAAATTTAGCGAAATTCATATTAACTACAAAGAAACCAAAAAAGTTCTGTCCGTTTTTTGATTAGTCATTGAATGAAGTTGAAATATATACGAAATGCTTGTAGCAATTGTTTTCAAATTCGGACAGCCGGAAGTAGGAACATCAGACGTTATAAAAAACACGCGCACCGTGCCCGGCCATCAGTTATAAGCCGGACAGCTGTGAGAAGGATGGAAGTGTCTCGAGATCTCGTTCGGGGCTGTTTGCTTTACGACTTCAAAGTGGGCTTATCAGCAGCTGCATCAAGTCGCCGCATATGTCAAGCGTTTGAGGATAGTGCTGTGGATGAACGTACTGCAAGGCGTTGGTTTTGAAAATTCAAATCGGGAGATTTGTCTCTCTATGATGAGCCTCGCAGTGGACGACCGCAGGTCTTGAATGACGGAGTCCTGAAGGTAGCCATTGAAGATGACAGTAGTCTAACGTGTGGTGAAAATTGCAAGACAGTTCAACGTTTCCGATGAAACAGTTAGACTATTCCTGCACCGCCTAGGTAAGACGTACAAACTGAGCAAGTAGGTTCCACAAACGCTGTTGGAGGTCCACAAGGGACAATGAGTGGCAGCCTGCGTATCGCTGCTTTCTCGCCACCGTACCGCTGCTTTCTCGCCACCGTACCGCATCCATATTCAATCGTGTGCTTACCAGTGATGAAAAGTGGGTTCTATACAAAACTCCCAAGCGTTCCAGACATTGGTTGTCTCCTCAGGATGCTGTCCCTCACACCGGAAGACCGCCTATACACCGACACAAGATTATGTTTTCTGTCTGGTGGACAGGTCGTCAAGTGGTTCATTATGGACTGCTACCAACGGGCCAAACGGTCACTGGAGACCTATACTCGCAGCAATTGAAACGTGTGCAACAAGCATTGCGACAGAAGGAGAATCGCAAAAGTGTGTTTTTCCTCCATGACAACGCCAGGCCGCATGTCGCGCGAGTGGTCAGGGATACCATACAGCAACTTGGGTGGGAGACTTTGTGCCATCCACCTTATTCACCTGACCTTGCGCCACCTGATTACCACCTCTTCCACTCCCTGGATAATCACCTTCGTGGGAAATCCTTCACCAATGAAGCAGACTTGCGCAAAGCCCTCAAGGACTTCTTTGCGTCACCCCCCCCCCCCCCGAGTTCTACTCCAAGGGCATTGAACAGCTGGAGACATGTTGGCAGAAGGTGCTGGATGCCGATGGCGATTATTTCGAAGAATAAATATAAGTTACACATACTGTGAAGCGTTTTCTTTTTTTCCTTTAAAAATGGACAGAACTTTTTTGGTTCTACCCTAAAATCAAAGACACAATTCCTGCTATAATATGCTCTGCAATAGAAGAGTCAGACGTATTGGTTAGTTGACTTTTCCTTGAATCCGGATTCAAAATCCCGGGGGAAGGGGCGGTAAGTGATGCTTTATTCTCAGATCCAAACGTTGAGACGCCCTCCCTATGTAGTCGAATCCACAACTACACTCATATTTATAAATCACTGAATTAACATGATGGGGGGGACGTCCTTATGAATGGAAGAGAAAACAGGATGGGTAACAAATATTACCTGAACATTAGCCGAAAAATAACAGCTATTGATCAAACGTGAAATTCGTCGAGATAAAGACTCACCCTCTGAACCAATAAAGGGAAGATGCAAATAAACTGGACATTTTTTAACAAAATGCGGCTTAACCCTATGAAATTTACTGATGACATCATGGATAACAGAGTCCAAAACATCTAAATGTTTTGAAAATGTCATCTTAATAAAATCAGTTTCACCGCAGAGAAAGCTCTCAGAACACATCATATGTGCCCTATAAATTAAGGTCTTAATCAGATTAACTTTTTGTTGTCTGGGACAAAAAGAGTCCCAACGATTATAAAGTCCCGAGAAAGTAGCCTTCCTAAATACGGAAGTCTCAAACTTGTCAATGATGCTATTAAAAAGAAGATCCAAAAAGGAAAGACAAGAATTGAACTAATTTTC
>OZ010609.1:19275698-19308198 GCA_963932145.1 Acanthosepion lycidas | reverse complement strand
CTACGGAACCCCCATCAACGGACTTCGGCAAAATAAAAAAAAAAAGTTATGCAAGAAAAAAACTTCCAAATCATCAGCGCTGTATTTCAAAATTTACGGGCTTAGCAGAATGAGTCGTATTAGTTCTCAAAGTGACCACATGGAGGCGGTGGCTGGCTTTTCAGTTGTAAACAAAGACGGGTGTACAGTATATAAAGTACGATACATTAATGCGTGCGTGACAAAGTAGCTGTGAGAAATCTATTATTTTTGTTATTTTCATTAATTTATCTATATTAAGTATATATTTATTTATGCCATATAAACAGACGAAACAGAACATTATGAAAGTATAAAAATATTTTTTCATAGTAAAAGTACCAGAAATACATATTCATATGAAAAGTTACCAACGGTAACGCACATAGTAGGAAATTGAAGCTATTTCACTTAAATCCGTATAAAATTCTACCAAACAACCAAAATTAACACTTTCATGGTATTAATCTATATAATATCTGACATTTCCTTAAATGAAACTGTATTCCAAAATATAACTAAAATATAAAACACGTCTATCTATCTATCTATATATATATATATATATATATATATATATAGAGAGAGAGAGAGAGAGACAGACAGACAGACAGACAGACAGAGACAGAGACAGAGAGATTGTTTTGTTTTTTGTTTTTTTTTAATTTGTAGGTCTGATAAATTGGATTTACGATTCCAATGGAATAAATTATGACCATGGAATATTAGTGTTTAAGCCTTTTTATTATATATATATATATATATATATATATATATATATAGAGAGAGAGAGAGAGAGAGAGAGAGAGAGAGGGAGAGAGAGAGAGATTTTTTTGTTTTTTGTTTTTTTTTAATCTGTAGGTCTGATGAATTGGATCGTATTTACGATTCCAATGGAATAAATTATGACCATGGAATATTAGTGTTTAAGTGTTTAAGCCTTTTTATTATATATATATATATATATATATATATATATATATATATATATATATATATATATATCCTGTACATAGCTACCTGCCTGACTTGCTATCTATCTATCTATCTTAGTCTGTTCATATCTATCTATCTATCTATCTATCATTTCATATCTATCTTCCTACCTATCTACCTATCTATCTATACATTCATACATCAGTGTCACTTACTATCTATCTATCTATCTATTCATTTCTGTCTCTATATCTATACAAGTCACTTCCTATCTATCTATCTATCTATCTATCTCACTGTGTTCATATCTACCTCATCCTCTCTATATATTTTATATTTTTAATTTCGCGCATGTGCGTTGTTTGTTTTTGATATTGTCGACTGCACAGTAAATTAAAATTAGTTGTGCACTGTCTATGAAAAAAATTACCATATCGCAATCCACTCCTCCAGAAATTTGAAAAGGACATGCTGTACTGCTTGGCATTCGCGCCGGAATCTCCAATGCAAACATTTCAGAGTGTTTGGGTGTCAATCTTCGGACAGTGCCGAGGATTCGGAAAGAGTTGGATGATATATCCAGTCAACGGAATGGTGTTTGGAGTGACCACTAGTGGTGGCGAGTCTATGCCTCCATTCATCTTCCTACAGGGCCTCAGACTCAACACAGAGGCCTACGTCAAGAGGGTGGCCGCTGAAAGACCCTATGTCTGGCAACAGGACTCTGCACCATGTCACATAAGAAGGAGAACCAAGTCATGTCTATTGGAGAATTTCTGAGACCACATCACCCTTTACATCTGGGCACTAAACCAGCTGAGCGAGAGACCAACAAAATTCCTTGTAATACCAAAGATGAACTGAAGGCAAGGATTATGGCAACATTCACCTACTTAAACAAGGAGACCGTCCAGAAGAATCGCAGGAGATTCCAAAGTCGTCTGGAGGCCTTGAAACCAATGGTAATTTTATTGAATAAATTAAGATATTTTGTGTAATTTTCGTAAATATATCTGTTATAATAAGATGTCAGTGTTATTTTAATTTTTGCGTCATTTAGACGACAATTTATCCTTCCATATATATATATATATATATATATATATATATATATATATATATATATATGTATATTATGCGGTGTTACATTAAAATATGCACATACCTACTACAAAAGTACATCTTGTTTCAACGTTAAAATTTTTTTAACTTTTCATCACAATTTCCCACCTGATGAAACGTTAAAAAAAATTTAACGTTGAAACAAGATGTACAGTTTTGTAGTGGGTATGTGCATGTTCTAATGTAACACTGAATGATAAATGAATATTTATTGCTCTACTTTTGTATTGAGCCCTGTTTTAAATTAATGTTTTGAACGCTGAAATCTTACTCTTCGTTCTTTTACATTTGGATATATATATATATATATATATATATATATATATTGATTTACTAAAAATTGCTTAGACGTTGCACAAGGCCAAAAGTATGGAGAAACCAGTTAATTGTCCAGTCTCCCTTGAGATAAAACAGCCCCAAAACATCATCAAGCCGCCTTCATTTTTCTGTGTTCTTTGGGAGGGGAAGCCTCGCCTTTCTTGCGCCAAATCTTCTGTACATCATAAAGCTAAATTTTTGTTTGATCACCCCATTGTACTTGTTCCCAAAAGCAATTTTGTTTGTCCAAGAACGTTTTGACAAAATTAAACCGAGCAACAATGTGGCATGGTTTATAAAAAAAAGGGGTTCATCGTGGTCAGTTTCCACACAATCTATTTCTATTTAAACAACGTCATATTGTGCGAGTACTTGCCCTGATACCCATCGTATCCAAACTTTTGCCGATGTCTTTCAAAACAATTCTTGGGTTTACATTAACCTCGCAACACAGTTTTCATGCAGTTTTCGGAGACATTTTGGCTTTTCTTCCATGCACAGGCAAATTCTCTGTCAAGCCAGACTGTTTTAAATTCATTATAACGTACTGTGCCGTAGACCTAGGGATAGCTAACCGGTTTGAAATAGTGCTGTAACTATTTTCCGACTTGTGAAAGTTGATTCTCTGTCTCAAGTCAACGCTAAGCTCCTTTGTCTTCCCCTAGCGTGTTGTTAACGTAAAAATGACAATTGGGTCACTTTATGCACCACGTGATGTCCTTTGCTGGAATCATCACAAATATTCAACTGAATAAATAGTCTAGAAGGCTTCACCGATAAAATAATTATGTAAATTAATTAATCAATTTAAAGCGATATTTTCTATTAAACGAACAATTTTGTCTTTTCCTATTTCGCATAATTCGCCTGTCAAATTTGTTGTATTTAAAAAATTGTTCTGAAAATTGAGTTTTATGTTCCTTTTTGTTTGTACTTATTAACATATAAAAAAAAAACTGGTATCATACAGGAATTAGATTCTAAGAAATGAACAAAAATATTCAAAATTCATGGTTGTACGAATAATTTCGTCGTAGACTCTATCTATCTATCTATCTCTGTTCCTATCTATCTCTTATTCACCTGTCTGCCTGTTCCTTTCTATCTCAGTCTGTTCCTATCTATCTATCTATCTATCTATCTATCTATCTATCTATCTATCTATCTATCTATCTACCTCAGTCTTTTCATATCTATCTCAGTCTGTTCATATCTATCTATCTATCTATCTATCTATCTATCTCAGTCTGTTCCTTTCTATCTATCCCAGTCTGTTCCTATCTATCTATCGAAATCTGTTCATATCTATCTATCTATCTATCTATCTATCTATCTCAGTCTGTTCCTATCTATCTATCTATCTATCTATCCATCTATCGAAATCTGTTCATATCTATCTATCTATCTATCTATCTATCTCAGTCTGTTCATATCTATCTATCTATCTCAGTCTGTTCCTATCTATCTATCTATCGAAATCTGTTCATATCTATCTATCTATCTATCTATCTCAGTCTGTTCATATCTATCTATCTATTTATCTATTTCAGTCTGTTCATATCTATCTGTCTATCTCAGTCTGTTCCTATCTATTGATGTATCTCACTATCTATCTCAGCCTATTCATATCTATCTCCCTCTACGTGTCTGTCTATCTATCTCAGTTAGTTCCTTTCTATCTATCTCAGTTTGTTCCAATCTATCCCAATCTGTTCCTATCTATCTATCTATCTATCTCAGTCTGTTTCTATCTCTCTATATTGGTTAGTTTCTATCTATCTATCTATCTATCTATATATATATATATATATATATATATATATATATATATATATATATGACCATCCTTCCTGTCACCACAATCCATATAAACTAATGATGCTGCACTTATAAATACTTTTTTTTTACCCGTTGTGAAAGCGTCTTGTACCTAGACATGGAATGGAAGGGCTGTCAGTATTCTTCAAATCAGGATCTCTGAATTCGGGTATTGTGGGCCGGGGGCTTTGGCACAACAGAATCGAAAATCAGAGAGCGTAGCAAGTGCCAGTGCAGTTCGGCCTCCCGCCCTTCGTCGACGTGGCGTGACGGCATTTTGATTGTGCAATCTGTTCCCGCCAAAACACCTTCTTGGAATTCCGCCGGGACCTACAGCTGGGACCACCTGGGGTGGATGGCTGCACCCTAAAAAGAAAGAAGATAGCGTCCGCCCTTTTATGTTTTCTTCTTTGCTTTTAAAGTCATTTCGTTTTCTTTCTTTTTTAGTTCACTACTCTTTCTTTCTTTCATTACTCTTTCTTTCTCATCATAACTTTTTTTTTCACCTGTCTTTCTTTCTTTTATTTCATTCAATATTCATGTATCTTTCTTTCTTTCCATCTTCGTTTCTTTCTTAGGCCACTTCTTTCTTTCTTTTTTCCATCCCTTCTTTCTTTCTTTATTTTTTCTTTCTTTCTTTCTTTCCTTCTTTCTTTCTTTCTTAATACTTTCTTTCTTTCTTAATACTTAACCACTCATTATTTCTTTCTTTCTTTCATCCTTTCTTCCTTTCCTCCACTCCTTCTGTCTTTCTTTCTTTCTACCACCCCTTCTTTCTTTCTTTCTTTTTTCTTTCTTTCTACATTCATTCTTTTGCTACTCATTATTTATTTCTTTCTTTCATCCTTTCTTTCATTTTCGAACTTTTCTTTCTTTCTTTCTTTCTTTTTTCTTTCTTTCTTTCTTAATACTTTCTTTCTTTCTTAATACTTAACCACTCATTATTTCTTTTTTCTTTCTTCCATCCCTTCTTTCTTTCTTTTTTCTTGCTTGCTTCCATCCCTTTTGCTTTCTTTTTTCATCTTTTCTTTCTTTCTTTCTTTCTTAATACTTCCCACCCATTATTTCTTTTTGTCTGTCTTTCTTTCTTTCTTTCTTTCTTACTTTTGTCAATATTTGTATTCTTATATTTACTTTATCTTTTTTTTCATTTTTTTCTCTTTTTTACTCCCATTCTATTAATATCTATCTACCTATCTATCTATCTATCTGTCTGTCTGTCTGTCTGTCAGCCTGTTCATTATCATTCTATCTCCTCTCGCAGGAATATCTTTTGGTTTAATTCAGGAAATGATCTTGCAAAGAACTACTGAATGGCATAAATGCCGTACTAAATGCCCACTAATTAATCGACACATGGAACGGCGTGATGACGTCAATTGAATAGGGTCGTCGAAATAAGGGCGGGGCAACGAAACATGGCGATGGGCGTGAGGTTTGGAACGAACGATTCTTACAGGAGATGTTCGTCACTAGTTTTAGGGGAAACATATTTTTTATTACTATCTCATTTTCTTTTTAATTATATCGTTTCGAGAAACAAGAGGAAATCTTCCTTATTCTTTTGCTATTATGCTTACCGTGGCATCAAATCGAAATAATACTTATTGTTAATTGAATCTGATGTGATCATCTCCGCGGGTGACGCCGGAATTTTTTTCGGTATGAGCAATAATTAGCGACGCTAAATTTCATGTTTTCAGTTTGATGCCTGTCAGCTCCCTGTACCGGTAGAGAAGGGTACCTGACCCCAACCTTCTCTTTACGAGAATTAGAGCAAACCAAAAACGGATGACCTAATTCACACTTTCTTTCAGCTGCCTAACTCACACTTTCCAGTCTTGATAGAGCAAAAATGACCAAAAATGGAGTATTGTTGCCATATCTGGGTTGGAGCTGCACAATCCTAACTTTCCAGCCTTGATAGAGTCCATCTGCCACGCTTCATCCTTACAAGAGTCATATCAGACCCCCAAAATGTGTATTCCTACTATAACTCGCCTGGAGCTACACAATCCTCACTTTACAGCCTCGGCCTAGTTCACAAGCGCTTACACGGCCTTGTAGGTGATGAATTATTTTCTACCTTGCAACTCTTTTCCCTAGAAAGCCTCTCGCTACTCTATCGCTATTGCCATGGAAAATGTTCTGACAATTTACATTCCTTAGTTTCCTCAATACAAACCCGCTTATCACATGTCGACAGGATTGATTGATTTTTTACGGTTTATCAATCCTCTGCAGGTTATTTAAAGCCAGAAAATATTTTTTAGATTGTAATAATTTTTTTATATAATAATGGTTTAATGTTACTATTTGACCCATAACTGGGGAGAGAAGATGTAGATTCAAACCTTTCCCAAAGTTATTTGCGCAGAAGTGAATATAACGAACGCAACTAGAACTGGAACCCGGCTCTCTGATTAACAATTCCGCGCCATTATCCATTACACCACCTGCACAACCAGGCTTACAGCACCTGGTATTGCCAAGCAGTCACCCATTTAGGTACTGACCAGGCTCTACATTGCTTAACTTCAGGGATATGGAACGAACTCCTGAGTGGATGCTTCCCTGACAACTAAAATCTTAATCGCTTCAATTTTAGAGTAACCCGTTATCTATCCTACATATCCTCATAATCTGAACTTACTCCCTCCCCTTACTCGTCCTGGGTATGACGACAAACTACATCCAGCAGCAAGGTCTCTAATCGAGAAATTAAAAGCTTTGAGGAGCGTGGAAGAACCTCTTATTGCTGCTGTTCCCAGGTCCATCCTGACCCGGAATGATACACCCTTCTGCAAATTAATTGGAACAACCACTTTATTTACCTTTCTTTCACCATACGGTCAGTTTTCAACCCTCTGGAGTGACAGGGTGTAATCGATTTCTATTTTTCTTCAGATTAGGTCATTTCCAGTGGCGTGTATTAATATGAATCTATTTTCCGGGTGTATGATGAAATTTGTTCGGCCTTGAAGAATATTGCGTCATCCGCTATTGCATCAGATTTTCATCACGCCCAAACACTATTGTCTCGACTGTCGATTAGTTGTCCTATGGCTATTGTCTGCGATAGCCATTACTCCAAGGAAGCGTACGAAAATTGTAACGCTGCACGAACACACTAGCAATCCTTACCAGTGAGCAAATCAAAGTACTATAGACTGGCCCGGCAGGGTTAGGAGTTAGGATTTAAATCCAATCGAGAATCTGTGGTCAAACTGCAAAGAACGATTGCAAGGAATGGACATAAGAAGTACTAACACTAGGTCATGTTTTATTGGAAAAATAGTAAATAATAACGAAATTATTCGTTTTGTTACAATTAATTTGCACAAGGGGATAGATAGCAGACTGTGATAATTAGCTATTACATATATGTGAAGAGGCTGAGATAGATAGATAGATAGATAGATAGATAGATAGATAGATAGATAGATAGATAGATAGATAATGTACATGCTGATGTAGGTCGGTAGGTAGGTAGGTAGGTGTTAGCAGACTGGGATAATTAGCTATTACATATATGTGAAGAGGTTGAGATAGATAGATAGATAGATAGATAGATAGATAGTTATGTACAGACTGAGATAGATAGATAGATAGATAGATAGATAGATAGATAATGGCGGTAGCCTCTGTTAGGGTCCCATCTATGGATAAATAGTGAACCCCCAAACAAAAATCACCAATACATTTTTATAGCAAATTGACACTCTATACAAAACTAATATAATATAAAAATACATTTTCATAGTAAAATTACCAACAATACATTTTATGATCTACAAAATATATATCTAAAAAATATACCTTTATTCTGAAAGTACAAAATTATGAACAAAATATCTGTAGTTGAAAGCATAAAATTACAATATTTAGATGTCGGCATTAAATAACCCATAGAGGTGTTGATATGCTGCTAAACAAAATCTACAAAATAACGAATAAACAATTCTTTCATGACATTAATCCATATAATATCCTACTATTTGTTAAAGAATTCAAACTATAACTTGAACAAAACTACAACAGAAAACACGCATATCACCGCCTCTAGGAATTATGTCCACACAAACATGTATATTCGCAAAAGCTGAGTATCATCTACCATGTATTCAATTGTGAAAGCAGAATAACATATATCATATTTTTATTACTTCGGCATTAAAATCGCCCATAAGGAGTTGATATGCCGTTAAACAAACAACTCAATCAATCAATCCTCCTCTTACGTTCATACAACAATTTTAAGAAGTCATCCTCTTCTTTGAGTGGTTCTTGGGCCTTATATTCAGTGAACATTTATTTTTTTTAAATTCTCAGGTTTGTATACGAAATCCTATCGGTGACAGGATGCATTTAAAGAGCTGACTACACTTCAAAGATTTCCCTATCCTATACAAAACAAGGTGCTTGGAATTTTTGCATCAATTAAAAAAATCAGGAGTTCATACAGGGTGCGGTATAAAAGACAAAAAAAAAGCTCATAACTCCTGAAAAATCGATTATATCAACAAACAATATGAATACAAAATATTAATCAAACTGGGTAAAACGATAAACTACAACCGCGCCCTGGGTAAGACGATAAACTATATCCGCGCCCTGGGTAAGACGATAAACTATATCCGCGTCCTGGGTAAGACGATAAACTATATCCGCGCCCTGGGTAAGACGATAAACTACATCCGCGTCCCGGGTAAGACGATAAACTATATCCGCGCCCTGGGTAAGACGATAAACTATATCCGCGTCCCGGGTAAGACGATAAACTACATCCGACATCAAGGCCTTTGATCAAGAGATTTTGAGGAGTATGGAACCACTTCTTAATTGCTGGTGTTCCCAGGTCCACCCAGATTGTAGCACCTGTCAGGGTCCCAGCTATGGGCAAATAATTAACCCCTACAAAAGAGGTCAAAATAAAATCATAGTATAAAAATAGGTTTTAATACCAGTAATACTTTTTGGGAAAAATTATTACCAGCAGTACATTTTTGAAAAAGACAATATTACCAGCAATAAAAATCTTGTCGGCATTAAATAACCCATTGAGTTTGATATTCCGTAAAACAAAGCAAACCAAACCCAACCAAACCCAACCAAACTAACAAATTGTGGCGACTTAAGTTAAATCTATCTAAAATACAACCGAACAACAAACCTGAAAGAAATCTTTTGATGACATTAGGCATCCTGGGTATAAACAATATCCATGTCCTGGATATGACGATAAACTACGTCCGGTAGCAAGGCCTCTAATCAGGAGGTTTTGAGGAGCGTGGGACCACCTCTTAATTGCTGGTGTTCCTAGGTTCACTCTGACTCGGGGTGGTAGCACCTTTTAGTGTCTCAGCTATGGACAAATAGTTAACCTCCAAATTGAGGTCAAAATACTATGAAAGTGTAAATATAGGTTTTGATACCAGCAATAGACTTTTGAAAAAAAATACCAGCAATAAAAATGTTCTTTGCATTAAATAACCCATTGAGGTTGACATACCGTAAACCAAACCAAACCAAACCAAAGTATTAATTTGCTAAATAAGACCAGAAAATATCATTCAATATGGTTCCTTTTAGCCTTCACACACGACTAAATTTTTCGGGAAAGTCATTGATAGCGGCCCGCACAGTGTCCATGGGTATTTTGTCCCATACTCTCCTCAATTTTGTTTTCAGAGCTTTAATATTGTGGCACGGGATAGAAGAGGCCTCGATCACAAGAATTGCCTACAAACAATAGTCAGAGAGATCTTTAATAAAGGTCTTAGGTAATTTGAAGAACCGATTAAAGTTGATTCGAATTGAGTCATACAGAAGACGAAGGAAAATGGTACCTGTCTAATCAAGAGAGGAAGAGATTCAAGGAGAGACATACGTAAAGGTGATAATTTGCATATGCATCAACAGAGTGAAAGAGATGTTTGATTTAATATTGTTCACTTCTGGGTTGGCTTTTTAAAGGGGAGAATAATCAGTGTTAATAGCTTTTGAGATTGGCTTACATAGCGTTTTTGTAGGGTTAGAACGCACAGATAGATAGATAGATAGATAGATAGATAGATAGATAGATAGATATAAGGTTGGTGCAAAATAATGACGTAATAATGTCGTTTTTTGACGTATTTTTTAACGTCAAAAAAACATTATTACGTCATTATTTTTGCACCAACCTAATAGATAGATAGATAGATAGATATTAACTTTAGATAGATAGATCGATAGATAGATAGATAGATAGATATTACCTTTAGATAGATAAATAGATAGATAGCGTAATAGAGAGAGAGAGATGAGCAAAATAAGGTAGATAATGAACAGACTGTGTTTGATAGATATGTGGAACCATATATATATATATATATATATATATATATATATATATATATAATATATATATATGATATACATCTGGAATACTAGATAGACAAATTGATATATATATATATATATATATATATATATATATATATATATAAATAGTGATAGATAGATAGATATTACCTTTAGATAAATAAATAAATAGATTGATAGATAGATAGATGAGAGAAAGCGTAATAGAGAGAGAGAGAGAGAGATGAACAAAATAAGGTAGATAATGAACAGACTGGGTTTGATAGATATGAGGAACCATATATATATATATATATATATATATATATATATATATATATGACATGCAGCTGGAATGCTAGATAGACAAATTGATATATATATATATATATATATATATATATGAAAAAATAGAGATAGATAAATAGATAGATAGATAGATAGATAGATAGATAGATAGATAGATAGATCAGACGTATATATTTTCACTGGTTTGTTTTTAGAAAATAGTATTTTGTGTGTTGTGCATAACTGTGTTCGTTGCTTTGCAATTGTATCAGCATAAGTTTGTATAAAAAATCTGTGGGGTCTGGTGGTCGGGGCGCAATGTACTCCTTTTTGCCTACATGTGTTTCTCACTCCAATCACACATCATTTGCAAAATTTATTCAGATTACTAACGCTTTCTTTTATCTCTCACCTCCACCCCTTGGGTAAATAAGGCGTCAGTCTTGTGCTATTCCTGTTTTTTGCTTCTTCTTCTTTTTATTCTCCTTCTTCTTCACTTTTCTCCTTGCCCTTCTCTTAAAATCTTTACCCACTTCTATTACCTTTTCTTCTTCTATTTTCTTCTTCTTTTTCTTCTTGTCTTAACGCTTTTTTCTTCTTAAGTCTTCTTATCTTGCTCTCTTCTTCTTCTTTTTCTTCTTCTTCCTCTTCGCTTCTTCTTCTTCTTCTTCTTCTTATTATTATTATTATTATTATTATTATTATTATTATTATTATTATTATTCACCTAACTCTTTTCCTTTTTCTTTCCTTAACTATTTTTTCTAGGCCTCCTTCCTTGGCTTCTTCTTCACTTCTTTTCACTTTTTTTCTTTCTCTCTTAACTCTTTTCCATCTTCTTATTTACTCATCTTTTCTTCTTCTTCTTCTTCTTCTTCTTCTTCTTCTTCTTCTTCTTCTATTACTTTTAATTCCTCTTATTACTCGCCGCTTTTCAATATTGTTGTTGTGTAAACATTTATTCCATAACACCACATTTGCACGACATTAACTTGCATTTTTCTGCCTTTTTCATCCTAGACCGAAGACAAGAGAAAGAAAAACACGCCATTACAGGCACACACACACACACACACACACACACACACACACACACACACACACACTTACTTACGTGAAGAAGCCAAAGTATATTATTAAATAAACACCTAAAATAAAACACAATATAATGGCGAAAAAGAAATTAAGAATAAGCGAAAAGATTGTTTTCAGTTTTCCCGTCCTTTTCGTTTTTCGCTTTATTGCATTTTTATGTTTCGTTTCGTCCTGAAGATGATTTTTTATAAACCCAACTTTTCTTTGCTTCCCAATCTCTCCTCAATGGGTGGTCCGATTGTAAAGACATTTATTCGCTAAGAATGTTTTGCTTTCTATTTTTTTTCCTTTTTCTTTTTTTTTTTTTTTTTTTTCTTTACATATTTTTTTTTTTTTTTTTGACGAGTTTATTTGTTTTCTGAACATTCGACTGACACAATTCTAAGGGCTCCGAATTTGAGGCTACGACGCCATGAAGATCGCGTCTATGGAAGCGGCATCAATCAAAGCTGCTATAAAATGAAAATGAATATATTTCTGTCGCATATCTCTCTCTCTCTTTTCTCTCTCCTCCGCTCTCTGTATCTGTCTGTCTGTCTCTCTCTCTCTCTCTCTCTCTCTGTATATATATATATATATATATATATATATATATATATATATATATATATATATGTGAATGATTGAAACGGATGATTTGAGCGTCTTCGTTCAACTTCCGACAAGAAAGACGCAGATCGGAGTTGAAATAAAATTTTCAAAATAAACAATTACCACCACAATCTATATATTAAGTCAAACAAAACATCCTTGATAATGACTAATAGATTAGCCGAAAGCGCTGGAACCCGCAGATCATATGGACATTTCCTATGCAAACTATGCCCCTAAAAGAAACATGTACGCATGTAAGAAAAATATAAAGAAAAACATAATCGTCAGTTATCTACCATGAAACCTGTATAAAAGAGGGGTTGCTACCAAATGCACAATTATATATATATATATATATATATGACGTCACAGATTATGAAATGGACAAAGTCCGAAAATTATTTTAAGACATTTTTATGTTTATACATTCTTTTTATAGATACAAATATTTAATGTTGTTTAATACTGTTTATTATAAAACAGAGCATTTACTTAAATATTTTTATCTATAAAAAGAACGTATAAACATAAAAATGTCTTAAAATATATATGTGTGTGTGTGTGTGTGATAAAAATATAATTTTAATGTATGCTAATGTAAAAAATGTAAATGGCACAGCCACTCGTACCCGAGGATGCCAATACAGTAGGATGGCTAGTTAATCCCCATTGCTGACACCAGCTCAGTCACATTTGTGTTTGTTCAAAAGCTACAGAGCCCAACCTCTAGTTTATACTGCAACTATGCAGAGCGGACCTTAGTTACAGTTTCTGGGAGAGTTCGCGTTATCTCGCGTGATCAGCCGTCTGAACAAGTCTAGCACACTCAAAACCTCGGTCACGATCACTTGCGACTTTGTGCTATCACGGACATCGACGGCCCCCAAGTGCCTGAAAACCATACCACGCGCTGACCCAAGCCTTGTGAGTGAAATTGGGTGGACGGAACCCTTAGGATGCTAATGTGAAAGTGCTCAATATCAGAGATAAAACGTATTAAAAAAATATAAAAGGGGTCACTGAGACCAACACTGAGTGGCAACAATCTGTCTCATCCTTAAACGCAATCTTCAGGCCATCAAGTTGTACCCCTCATTGTTGAGCTCAGTGTCCACTTTAACATCTCTTTCTCTCTCTCTCTCTCTCTCTCTCTCTATATATATATATATATATATATATATATATATATATATATATGTTCGCTTTCTGACCATGAGACCCGGGTTTGAATCTCACCATGGTCGATTTGTCACGAAGGAGACTTCCTGATGTTATCGAACTGGATCGAGGTCGATCCCAGCTTGTGGCACCTTTGTGGAGTGCCTGAAAACCATACCACGCGTTGACTCAAGCCATGCGAGTGAAATTCGGTAGACCAAACACTTAGGGAACTGTCGATAGCTGTGCTAGCACGAAGTCACAAGTCATCATGACCGAGGGTGTGAGTGTGCGGGCCTTTTTCAGATTGCTGAACATGTTCTCTCCCAGAAACTGTAACTCAGGTCTGCTCAGCATAGTTGCAGTATAAATCACAGGTTGGGCTCTTTGGGTGTTGACCAAACATAAATGTACCTGAGAGAGCGTGTGCAGTAGGGACTGGCTAGCCGCCCTAGTAAACGTATGTCCTCGAATACGAGTGGTCAGGTATTATTATTATTATTATTATAATATATATATATATATATATATATATATATATATATATATATATATATATATATATGATTATTTATTTAAAAATATGATTCC
Organism: Acanthosepion lycidas; assembly: GCA_963932145.1. Lineage (NCBI taxonomy): Eukaryota > Metazoa > Mollusca > Cephalopoda > Sepiida > Sepiidae > Acanthosepion > Acanthosepion lycidas. The sequence goes on along the minus strand of OZ010609.1, from coordinate 19,293,915 downwards.
AACTCGCTACATAAAAGGTCTCATGTTTCAAAACAAGAGCCGAAAACTTCAAAATAATATTTGAATTAACTTGAGTTAAAGTAGGCTCTGTTCCATCTTCAAGCGAAATTTTTTTGGGAATGAGTTATTTCTGAAATTTACGAGTTTTAATAGTATAGTCAGAATGGAAATCAAAAATTTCCATGGTAACATCATGGTAACATCAAGGTAACATCAAATTATTAACACCCCACCCCTGCCTATTCTAAACAATCCGCCCTTGATGTTACCATGAGTGCATTTGTAGTTTTTTAATTTGTTTATTATTTACTTGATTATTGATTTGGGTTCATTTATTATACGAATGCACCCATAAACACAAATAAACAATCAACAACTTATAACAAAGCAATCAGCCAATCAATCAATATATATATATATATATATATATTTGCAGGGTTACATTAGAACATGCACATATCCACTACAAAATTGTACATTTTTGTTTCAACGTCAAAAAAAAGGGAAAACCTTTTTTAGACGTCTCATCAGGTGGGGAATTACGGTGTTACTAAAAAAAATTTTATTCAGAAATACAGTTATGGAAGCAAATATCCTCCATTTCCATTCTTTGGAAATTTAAATAACATGTCTTTTAGAATTTACATGTAGAGATGGAAGGGAATCTAATGCATTAAGTAGTCATGGGTGAATGAAAAGGAAAGGAAAACGAAAAAAAGGGGAAGGGAAAAGTTCGTTCTACTACACTTTGATATATATATATATATATATATATATATATATATATATATATATATATATATATAAAGGTGAACATAGAAGTCAATACTTAGAACCTCTAAGTGTTGACTTCTGTGTTCACTTTTATATTTACACACGCTCTATCTCTGATATTGAGCACTTTATCCCATAAATATAGCACATCTTAAGACTATATTTATTCATATATATATATATATGAACCTGTACTGAACGTAAGGCCGACCCTGACGATCCGTATAGGTGAAACCTAGGTAGGTTCATATTTTTAAGTTCATATTTAGGTTTGCTCTACTTAGTGTACTGAGCACTTTACGTAGTTACTTTTGCTTTACTCATTTTGGAGTTTTTTTTTTTCGTTGAACTCTGAGCTTGAATTCTGGTCGATTGTTTTCGCCTCAATTTCAAGGTCTTTCTTTTTTTTTATCCCTTATTTTCCCTTGGGCATTGGTTTGTTCAATTACAAACAAGAATACCTAAGTTTTTTTACAAACGAGTATAACTATATATATATATAAACAAAATCAACTATGGAATCTCTACAAATATCCTTAATTGTCTATAGTTGGTAACAGAACCCATTGGTTTATACCAACGGCTTCCCATAGTTAATACTTCTCGAATTCACTCTCGCATAGTCATGTGTGACGTCATGAGCTGCGGTGCGATTTTTGCTTCTAGCGTCTTATATGCACGTGTTTATCGTTGCTTGGAAATCATCCATGTAAACAGAAACAGACTATCATCACTTTCTTGTCCGTGTATTGCATAATAGTTATTTTCCGAGCGTAGCTTAGATGCGACACAAGGCCGAAAGTATGGGGCATCTAGTAAGGATCGAACTCACTTTTCAGTTGTAACTGATCTAGCGAGATAAGCTGGCTAACCATTACATCACGCCGAGGTGCCCGTGTATTGCATAATATATTGTACTGTAATTGCCATCTTTGATAATGGCTTATGTAAGCCGAAATCTTAGATTGGATTAAAAAAAATATGTCGATATTGTGATTTTCTTTCGTCGTTTAATGATAATGTTATTAAGCTTATCAGACGTTATGAAAAGAATTTACATAAAATAAATAGACAACACTTGTCTATATTATTTAATGTAACATGTTTGAATATATATATATATATATATATATATATATATATATATATATATATATATATATATATATATATATGCTAACTAGCTATTTGGACGCTTCGATGGGATGTAATGGTTAACATATTTTGCTAAATCAATTACGTCTGAGTAGTGTCTTCGATCATGTCTGGGTACCCCATACTTTTGGCCTTGTACCACAAAAATATTCGCAAACGTAAGATTATCATACGATCATATAAAATAAAAAATAGAAATATATATATATATATATATATATATATATATATATATATTACTAAATATAGAAAAAGGCAGCATACATAAATATATATATATATATATTTATGTAGAAATCTAAAAGTCATAAAACTAAAATGAAAATTTATATATGTATATATATAAATTAATAAGCATACACACAGATTCACACACACATACGCTCACACATACATACACACACATATATATATTAGGTTGGTCGAAAAATAATGACGTAATAGTGTCGTTTTTTGACGTATTTTGAACGTCAAAAAACGACATTATTACGTCATTATTTTTCCAACCTAATATATTCAAATATATACAAAGTTATATATATTTACATAAATATTGAGTATATGCATAAACATTCACACAGTACTGAGTAAGTGAACAATAAATCGTACTTACAAATGTTTTGTGTGAATATATATATATATACATACATACTCTGTCATGCTAGATGCAATCGTCAGGCCACGACGATTGCATCTAGCATGAAACAGACTGTCGCCTCTAAGTGTTGACTTCTATGTTCACTTTTATATTTACACACGCTCTATCTCTGATATTGAGCACTTTATGCAATAATTATAGCACACCTTAAGACTATATTTCTTTAAATATATATATATATATATATACATATATATATATATATATATATATATATATATATATATATATATATATATATATATATATATGCATATATATGCAGTGAGGTGGAGAAATATTTTTTATTTAAAATAGATTTTATAAAAGAATTTTATAATTCATACAATATTTGTATATCCTGGCATAATGCTGAAATGCGTAAAGAGTCTGAAAAATTTGTTATATTAATGAAATTATATGTAATTAAGAAATTTGGCGGCGAAAAAAAGTATTCGTAATACATTGTAAGACCTATTTATTTTATAGTATTGTATTTTTAACGTTGTTATTGGTTTCTTTGTTGTTCGCTGTTCGTTGTTATTATTACGTTTACTTGTTTCTATGTGTGCATTTGTAGTCAATTTGTTTATTATTTACTTGATTATTGATTTGGGTTCATTTATTATTCGAATGCACCCATAAACACAAATAAACAATCAGCAACTTATAACAAAGCAATCAATATATATATATATATATATATATATATATATATATATATATATATATATATATATTATGCAGGGTTACATTAGAACATGCACATATCCACAACAAAATTGCATGTTTTTGTTTCAACGTCTCAAAAAAAAAACTTTTTTAGACGTCTCATCAAGTATGGAATCATAGTGTTACTAAAAACTTTATTCAGAAATACAGTTATCGAAGCAAATATCCTCCACTTCCCTTCTTTGGAAATTTTAGCGGCAAAAAAAAGTATTCGTAAAACATAATACCTATTTAATACTTTGTATCATATCCCTTACTACTTCAATAGACGACACAAATTCTTTATTGGATTCAAGTCTGGAGACTGTGATGTTCATTTGGGTTTATTAACATTGTTTTCAATAAGCCATTTTTTTCGTAGATTTACCCGTATGTTGAGGATTAGAAAGAAGTAAATCTATATTTTTTAAGGTTTTATTGAAATTTTAAGTTTCCACATATCCGCCATCATTAGCAATACAAGGGGTAATATGATTTTGCAGTTCACGGAAAACATTTGCCAACTGATTTACAGTAATGCCTGAAATCACATTAGTTATTTTAGCTATATTTAAAACTAGGTACATAAAACTTTATAACATTATTTTACATATTATTGCTATCGCAAATACAAATAAAGTTATAATTTTTTAAAAGTGCAAACGAACTTTATGGACACTATATATATACATATACACATGTGTGTGTGTGTGTGAAAAGTGTGTGTATATAAATATAAATAAATATATATATACGTGTATAATTATTTATATATTATATGCGCGGTACTTATTAGAAAGCGCTCAATATCAGAGATAGAGCTAACATATATGGTTGGATAGATGTGAGCTTGTGACCCTGGGTTTCACGCTTTAGCGATCGTCAGACAAACATATATATATATATATGCGCGTGTGTGTGTGTGTGTGTGTGTGTGTGTGTGTGTGTGAAAAGTGTGTGTATATAAATATAAATAAATATATATATATATATAATTATTTATATATTATATGCGCGGTACTTATTAGAAAGCGCTCAATATCAGAGATAGAGCTAACATATTTGGTTGGATTGATGTGAGTTTGTGACCCTGGGTTTCACGCTTTTGCGATCGTCAGACGATCACAAAAGCGTGAAACCCAGGGTCACAAACTCACATCAATCCAACCAAATATATATATATATATATATATATATATATATATATATATATATATATATATATATATACACATACACACACTCAGCATGTTATTAAATGTAGACTTTTGTAAGTAAATGGACTTTCCTCTGTATTGCTATATTATTAGCTTTATGGGAGCGTCTATTTTCGGAGACTGTCCTTGTTTATTCTTCTGTATGTAGGGAGGGGTCACATTGAAACCTGAGAGTTGCTGAGAAATGGGGCAGGAATCGGAGGAGATTTCACTCAAGCAGAAAGATCTTACATTTTACTCTCCGTGACGATACATGGTCACGTCAATTACTTCTACAAATTCGATAAGTTTTCCATTCGTCTCGGGAGACGAAGGAAAATGGCTGATTATAAAGATGGGCGACTTCTGTCTATTTAGCGACCTCACCTCACCGCCTCGTTTCCACAATCTAATCAAAGAGAAACACTAACTTTCGATGTTACCCTATCTCTAACGTCAAAAAGGTCAGGGATACTAAAATCAAGCAGATACAGAAATTTAAATATCTGGGAATCGTTCTAACAGATGACAGTACTGAGATCCGAAAACTCATTGGAATGGTCAAAGATGCATTCCTAAAGCTAAGCATAGTATTAAGAGACAGGAAAATTTCGTTGGAAACAAACAAGAGTACGGAACTGTTGCATATCTGTCTTCCTGTATGGCAGCGAATGCTGAACAATCTTCTCAAAGATGAGGACGAGACTCGAAGCAACAGAAATGTGATTCTACAGAAGGATTCTATCAATACCATGGGCTGAAGATGTGAGAATAGAAGCAAAAAGGAAACTTATACTTAACGCAAGCAGTTGAAATTTCTAGGGCACTTAATGAGGAAGGAGGGCTTGGAAAATCTGATACCGATAGAGGGAAAGAAGGATACCAGAAAAGCAACGCGTGGCATACTTAATTGGTTTGAACAAATCGATGGCAGAACAGGTGTCTGGAAGAAATAACAAAAAGACAAAACTTATTAAGAACTAAAAGAGACAGGAAGAGGTGGAGGGCCATGATCGCTTAAGTCCTGAATGGACACGATATATAGAAGAACGTCAAAAAAACTGTTTATACTGTTTATATTGTAAAATATATGACGGTAGTGCCAATGATCATAGGAGCACTAGAAACAGTCTAAAGATCACTGACCACTGCGTACATGTTTTAACGCTCGACCTGCATATTTCTACCTAACACTCGTATCTAATCTTATAACAGCGATCTATTTTTTTCTTTTTCTGTATACCCGCCCAATATTCAAGATCAAACGCCCAATAATTTATTTGTCATCTTTATTTTTTCTCACCCGTTCGTTTCTCCGTTTCCTTAATTATCATGCCGATTTTTTTTATTTTTTTTTATTTATGCGCTATTTTTTTTTTTTTTTTTTTTTTTCTCGGGTGGACAACGGGTATTGAACGTCATTTCACTCATCCGGTCACGGGGACTGGGAAGAGGTGCGCCTAGTGACCCAAAAGAATTCATTTTTTTTTTTATTTGTGTGTGTGTGTGTGTGTGTGTGTGTGTGTGTGTGTGTGAGAGAGAGAGAAAGAGAGAGAGAGAGAGAGTTGTTATGTCCTCCATTTTGTTTCGTTTCCTGTTTCTTGTTTGCTTGTTTTTTTGTTTGTTTGTTTTTTTTCTCATCTTGTCGGTTTTAAAACCTAGTTCATAATAATTAATAATTTAAAATGCCTTCGATTTTTTCAAGTATTAGGTTGGTACAAAAATAATGTCCTTTTCTCACATTTGTTACTATGTGAGAAAACGACATTATTTTTGCGCCAACCTAATACTTCATTAAAAAGAAAATAAATAAGTTATTTTTAATTTTTTTAAAATCAGTTCATCAGTGTCTGTCTATATCTCTGAGATGAGGTATCATGATTACTTGCATTATTTACATTATTTGGACTGTTATCCTCATCTTCATTACCATATTCACAACATTTCGGCTGTTGCACGCTCAGGCTTTCTGCAGGTGATTGTATCTCTGAGATGAGGTATTATGATTATTTATATTATTTACATTATTCAGACTGTTATCCTAATCTTCATTACCATATTCACAACGTTTCGGCTGTTGCACACTCAGGCTTTCTGCAGGTGATTAGATCCCTGAGATAAGGTATTATGATTACTTGCATTATTTACATTATTCGGACTGTTATCCTCATCTCCATTGCCATATTCACAACGTCACATAACTGTACAATATCTGTCTATATCTCTGAGATGAGGTATTATGGTTATTTACATTATTCAGACTGTTATCCTCATCTTCACTGCCATATTCACAACGTTTCAACCGTTATACGCTCCGGCCTTCTTCAGGTGATTGGATCTCTAAAATGAGGTAGTATGATTACTTGCATTATTTACATTATTCGGACTGTTATCTTCATCTTCATTGTCATATTCACAGCGTACAGTGGCCTAAGAAAAGTTTTTAGGCAGAAATAAACTACATCCAATTTCAAAATTTAATTACGTAATTCCACCCCAACATAAACAAACAGTTTTTGGAACTCTTATGAAGTAGGTCCTCCATTTGCTAGTTTCAGTGCTTGTATTCGATTTTTCATGGATTTCATCAACAGTCGTCTGATCCATATTTTGCCACTCCTTTAGCAATGTTTCTTTAAGGGTTACCACTGACATGATTTTGGTTGCACGCTCTCGAAGTTTTCGGTGAAGGTGCTCCTAAAAGTGCTATATTGGATCCATGTCAGGACATTACGCTACCCATGGCAGTGACTTGATTCCTTGCGATTCATTTCAGGCAACTGTTACTTTGCTCGTATGACATGGCGTTGCATCTTCTTGAAAAAGTTAGACATTCTTATCAATCTGATTCGTTTCAAACAGTGGGAGTAGTCCTTTCTCTAATATTTGACTATTTTGGACCATTCAACCGCTCATCAACAAGAATTAGCTCAGATTTCCCTCCAAACCAGACAGCGCCCCACACCATTACTCCAATCCCTCCATCTTTCACGGTCACTTGAAGACGTTCAGTGTTCCAAGTCTCATTCTGATTTCTCTAAACATAAACCTGTCTCAAATTCAAATATTGACAGAATTTACTTTCATCTAACCAGATTACAGACTGCCAAAATCCATATTTGCTCTCGAATTCTCTCGCCCAGTCCATACATCTGTTCCTGTTAACCACTGAAATCAAGGCCTTCTTTCTTGCAACTCTTCTTTGATAGCCTAGCTCTTTTACAGTCTTTCTCGCTGCATATAGCGACATTTCCATGCTGTTGGCGGTATCTTTGACGCTCTGACGACGGTCTCTGATGACTTCCCTCTTCAGCGCCCTTTTCGTTCGCTCAGACACGATGCTTGGTCTTCCTGAACGTTGTTCCACACGACAATGGCCGTCTTCATTAAATTTCTTGGCAATATTAATAACCGTTTGATGATAAATCTGGAGAAACCTAGCAATTTCTCTATTTGACTTACCACACTGATGTCATCCTATTATTTGCCCTCGTTGAAATTCAACAATTTCCTTACTTCCGCGAACTTTCATTGCAAAATTCAACTATCGTTCATAACTAGTTAACATAGTATTGTCTGAAAAAAGGAAGAGACGTTATTACTCAAGCCAAAATTGATGTAATTAAGGGTGGCTTCCACTGTAACATAACTGTACAATATCTGTCTATATCTCTGAGATGAGGTATTATGATTATTTGCATTATTTACATTATTCGGACTGTTATCCTCATCTTCATTACCATATTCACAAGGTAACATAACTGTACAATATCTGTCTATATCTCTGAGATGAGGTATTATGATTACTTGCATTATTTACATTATTCGGATTGTTATCCTCATCTTCATTACCATATTCACAAGGTAACATAACTGTACAATATCTGTCTATATCTCTGAGATGAGGTATTATGATTACTTGCATTATTTACATTATTCGAACTGTTATTCTCATCTTCATTGCCTTATTCGAAACGTTTCGGTTGTTGTACGCTCAGGCCTTCTTCAGGTGATTGGAATTTTCAACAGGACTCTCTATTTCGCCCACCGGGCTAGATTGTTCTAGTTCCACGTTCCATGTCACTTCCGGGTGTCTCAGTTATTTCTCTATAATTCAACTCTGCAAGTTTTGCTTCACCACTGCAGTTGCCTGTAAGTGAATTCACAACTCTTTGGGTCTCTTCACTGGATCTAACTAACGTCTTCATCCATTGCTCCATGTGGATAAAGACGTTGGTTAGAGACTCGGTCTGTCCTGCTATTTACCCATAGCTAGGGGGAGAAGAAGGAAGAAGATATTATGCAAAAAAGGCAAAAAATAATGGAAGCCTTATTAATAAAAACAAACAAACCAACACTTAATAATATTAACTTTGAACATGGATATATTATCTTGACCGTGGAAATTTATTAGATCGCATGAGAAATTGTATAAAAAACAAAATAAAAGTACCTTGTCTGTCGTTTTCAATGAAATGTGCCTATATATATATATATATATATATATATATATATATATATAAGTGAACATAGAAATCAACACTTATAGGCGACAGTCTGTTTCATGCGAGACGCAATCGTCAGCATGAAATGATTGCGTCTAGCCTGTAAATGTTGACTTCTATGTTCACTTTTATATTTCCACACGCTCTAATTCTGATATTTAGCACTTTATCGCATAAATATAGCACACCTGAGGACTATATTTCTTCATATATATATATATATATATATATATATATATATATATATGAAGAAATATAGTCTTAAGGCGTGCTATATATATATATATATATATATATTAGGTTGGTGCGAAAATAATGACGTAATAATGTCGTTTTTTGACATATTTTTTATCGTCAAAAAACGACATTATTACGTCATTATTTTTGCACCAACCTAATATATATATATATATATATATATATATATATATATAGCACGCCTTAAGACTATATTTCTTCATATATATATATATATATATATATATATAGCACACCTTAAGAATATATTTCTTCATATATATATATATATATATATGCATATATATATTAGGTTGGTGCAAAAATAATGACGTAATAATGTCGTTTTTTGACGATAAAAAATATGTCAAAAAACGACATTATTACGTCATTATTTTTGCGCCAACCTAATATATATATACATATATATATATATATATATATATATATATATATATATATATATATATATATATATATATATATATGAAGAAATATAGTCTTAAGGTGTGCTCTATATATATATATATATATATATATATATATATATATGAAGAAATATAGTCTTAAGGCGTGCTATATATATATATATATATATATATTAGGTTGGTGCGAAAATAATGACGTAATAATGTCGTTTTTTGACGATAAAAAATATGTCAAAAAACGACATTATTACGTCATTATTTTTGCACCAACCTAATATATATATGCATATATATATATATATATATATGAAGAAATATAGTCTTAAGGTGTGCTCTCTCTCTCTCTCTCTCTCTCTCTCTCTATATATATATATATATATATATATATATATATATATATATATAACCCGGCCCTGGCTCATTTTACTGCCATTATTTGTCATTCAATAATATGTGAAAACAAATGCTACCCACTAAAAACTTTGGGAGATTTGACTGTAAAAATATTTACGTTGATACATATGTGGAGCGAGGACGCATTATTTTGAGAAATTTGAGCGGAAAAAAAATGACACCTAATTTCCACTGTCTTTTGAAGACCCTTATTTGATTTTGCGCTCTGGTTCACAGAGTACCGCTCACACTGGGTATTGGCAAAATTCCGTACTACATAAAGCTAGCACGCGCTGTTCATATTCCCCTCACCTTTTTATGTGTATCCAATGCCTTTGCATGCATTGGTAACCTGTCGTGTGTCTTTGGTGCAAACAGCCCAGGTGTTTTCTCTTTCATTCTCTTTTATTCTTCTAACCCTTCCTACCGAACCGTAGCTGTTCCACTGCGCCAACCCTACCAGTGAAGCCGTGTCGCACCTCACATATTTCTTTCCGCCAACTGAAACTTCGCACATTATTCTTCAAGATGTGAGCCAATCCTTATGAAAATAAATTTCGTTTTCTTTTTTGTTTTGTTTTCTCTTGCTTTTTTTTTTTTTTTTTTTTTTTTCTATTTTGGTTTGTTTGTTTGATTTTGATTTTTATCTTAGTCGGCTTGAGTTCATTTCGTTGGGGCCGGTCAGCGACGAAATCAAAAGAATATGAGAAAATTTAATGTCGGCTTCTTCTTTACTTCCTTTCATTACCCGTTCTCCATTCAAGCATATAGACCAAATGAATAGGAGCGAAATAATAACAAACAGTGCCGACTAGTGACTCCGTGAATTTGTTTCAACTTCGCCTTATTGCGATTTGTGACCGTGATCTGCGAGCATCGGAAGAAGAATTCTTGAACCGATAGAGAGTAGTTTGAAGATATAAACAGAATGTATAGTTATCAGCAAAAGAAAAAAAAGCTAGTAAAGGAAAGCGTGAAGAAAGGACTAACTGTCAACTGGTGGTTTTTGTTTAGCGGCATATCAACACCTTTATGGGTCATTTAATGCCGAAATCTAAATATGAAATTCAAACTTTATAATTAATTCAAGATTAAATTTTAATTATTTACCCGGATTTTCTTTTTACTGAATAATTTTGAAAAATCAAACAAGAAATGAAAACTCGTTTCTCTTTACAAGAAATGGGATTAATCATAGAAAATTGGGGTATTTATCTTGACAATGTATGCCATGTCTTCAATTTTACTATAAATACGTACTGTTGGTGATTTTACTATGAAAATGTATTGTTGGTCATTTTACTATAAAAATGTATTGTTGGTCATTTTACTATGAAAATGTATTGTTGGTGATTTTACTATAAAAATGTATTGTTGGTGATTTTACTATAAAAATGTATTGTTGGTCATTTTACTATAAAAATGTATTGTTGGTCATTTTACTATAAAAATGTATTGTTGGTCATTTTACTATAAAAATGTATTGTTGGTGATTTTACTATAAAAATGTATTGTTGGTCATTTTACTATAAAAATGTATTGTTGGTGATTTTACTATAAAAATGTATTGTTGGTCATTTTACTATAAAAATGTATTGTTGGTGATTTTACTATAAAATATGTTGTCGGTCATTTTACTATAAAATGTATTGCCGGTCATATAAAGGGTTCGGTTCGAAATTCCAATCACCTGAAGAAGGCTGAAGCGTACAATGGCTGAAACGTTGTGGATATGACAACAAAGATGAGGACAACAGTCCGAACAATGTAAACAGAGTAAATGAAATTCAAACTTTATAATTAATTCGAGAGAATGACATTATATTATGATTAAATTAGAATTACTTACCTGCATTTCTTACAAAATTAGATCGGCAAAAAGAAATCGGATTAATCATAGTAAATTGTTTTTGTTGTATGTTTTGTGACCCACATGAGTGACCGCCAATGATAAAGTATAACTCAAGCCTTCATTTTTAAATAAACAGTATTTAATAATCCTGCAGATAAATACGTAACACAAACAAAAGAATTAAGAATCAATCAATCTTAACAATTTCATTGAATACCTTCCTCGTAACGCGGCTTCAGGACGAAGGCGAACATGGCTCTCCACTTTCTCCTATCTCCTGTAGCTCTCAATAACTTTCGTCTCTCTGCCACCTCTCCCAGATCACGTTCTGTCATCCACTTGCTTAAATCCGCCAGGTATACCACGCGTTGCTTTTCCATGTCTCACTTTCTCTCTATTCGACCCGTGAGTATCAGATTCTCCAGGCCCTCCTTCCTCATTATGTGTCCCAGAAACTTTAGCTGCCTCTTCCTGTTGTTAAATATAAGCCTCCACACTGCTTGAAACATCTCTAAGACCTCATCGTTGCTCACACGCTCGGTCCATGATATCCTTAGCATCCTTCTGTAGAACCACATCTCCATCGCCTCGAGTGTCTATCTTTGAGGAAATCGTCCAACATTCGCTGCCGTAAAGGAGGGCAGATGTCACGTAACAGCTCCTCATTGTTTGCATCCTCTCTAAAACCTCGGTACATGATATCCTTAGCATCCTTCTATAGAATCCTATTGAATTGGTTGATCGCCCTCCCTATTCTCCTGATTTGACTATCATCTGTTCCCCAACATTAAAAGATTCTTGGCTGGGGACTAGTATTGCATTGATGATGATGTCATATCTGCTGATGATGATTTTTTTAGCCAGTATGATGAAAGCTTTTTCACCAACGGAATCTTAGCACTGCAACATCGAAGAAAGAAGTGTGTGGAACACGAAGGCAACTATATTGAGAAATAAACCATGAGTCAGCCTATTAAATTTTCAGTTGATCTATGTAAATTTAGGGAACTTCTATTTATAAAAAACACTAAGGTCAGCTCAGCATTTTTTCTTTCTATGTGCCGTGTCCTTTCAGGACGTAGGTGATCATGGCTCTCCACTTCCCTCTATCCCTTGCAGCTCTCAACAAGTTCCTTCCTTCTGTCACCTTCCCCAGCTCACGTTTTGTCATCCACTTGATTAAGGCCGCTAGGTATGTCACGCGTTGTTTTCCCTTGTCTCTGTTTCTCTGTATTCGACCCGTGAGTATTAGATTCTCCAGGCCCTCTTTCCTCATTATGTGTCCCAGAAACTTTAGCTGACTCTTCCTGGTGTTAAATATAAGCCACCCCTTTGCTGGAAACATCTCTAAGACCTCATCGTTGCTCACACGCTCGGTCCATGAAATCCTTAGCATCCTTCTGTAGAACCACATCTCTGTCAATGTGAGTCTCTTCTTCATCTTTGAGGAAATCATCCAATAATTGCTGCTGTATAGAAGGAAAGATGTCACATAACTGCTCAGTATTCCTTTCTTCATTACCAAAGAAATCCTCCTGTTCTTGCAATACTCTGCACAGCTTTTGGAACGCGTCCTTGGCCATCCCAATACGTCTACGGATCTCAGTGTCGCACTTACCATCCTCTGTCAGAAAGCTTCCCAGATATTTAAACTGACGAGTGTTCCCAATTGATTCTAGTGTTCCCAATTTGCAAATTGCATTTTGGGCTTATCCTTTTACTGATGACCATGCATTCTGTTTTCTTGCAGTTTGTGCTTAGTCCCTTCTTCACACTCTCTTCTGTAGGAGATTTTGTAATTTATTTTCCGTGTCTGCTATCAATACTGTGTATCTTATGTTGTTAAGATTATGGCCGCCAATGCTAAATCCCGGTAAGGCTTCCAATTTTCCAACTACCTCGCTGTATAGGTTGAACAGGTCGGGTGAGAAGACCCATTATTGCCTTGTTCTCTTAGTCAACTCATAGTCCACTGTCATCAGTAGCCTAACACCGCTATTTTTACACCTGGCGCAAAACATATACATAAAACCAGAAAGTCACGTTCGAACCTCGGTGTTGGCAGCTACTATTTTCTTATTATATGACAGTATGCTATCTTCAATTCTACTATAAAATGTATTTTACTATAAAAATGTATTGTTGGTCATTTTACTATAAAAATATATTGTTGGTCATTTTACTATAAAAATGTATTGTTAGTCATCTTACTATAAAAATGTATTGTTGGTCATTTTACTATAAAAATGTATTGTTGGTCATTTTACTATAAAAATGTATTGTTTGTAATAGTTTTTTATCAAAATTTATTGCTGGTACTTTTATTATAAAAATGTATTTTTATACTTTCCTAGTGTTTTGATTTTTGTTTTGACGTTTGGCTCATTATTTGCCCATAGCTAATACCCTAACAGGTGCTGCCACCTCGGGCCAGGGTTGAACTGGGAACAACAGAAATTAAGAGTTGGTTCCACACTTCACAAATCCTCCAATATCCCGATCAGAGGTCTTGTCCCAGTTATGGGTTAAATAGTAAAACATGTATCACTATATTATTATATTACATTATTATTATTATTATTATTATTATTATTATTATTATTATTATTATTATTATTTGAGCAACAACAAAATTCTTACTATCTAAATTCATTTTCTGGATTTAAATAACTTTTAATGGGTTGATAAACCGTAGAACACGAATGAATTAATCAATCAATTACTTTTAATCCGACTAACATTTAATCAAAATATCCTGTAATATATCACACCAGAAGGCTTTCATTAACACTTGATGTCAGTCTGGAACATTAAACTGTATCTTTTTTATTATTAGGTTGGTGCAAAAATAATATCGGTTTTTGACGTTAACGTCAAAAACCGACATTATTTTTGCACCAACCTAATATTAGAATGATGCTTATAAACATGAAAATCTCAGATCAGGCCAAAACTTAAGAATCTTTTAAGCATGAAGCCAAACTCAGTTTTATTGAATGCAACTTTATTAAAGATTAATAACGAAAATGTATAGAAACTACCTTGGCCACAAAGTGAGGGATCAGTTTGTATTTTGATTGTAATATTGAACTGATCCCCTACTTTACATCCACATTATAATTTCTTGTTTGTTTATCAAATTCTGATTAGATATGAATCCACCTATTCTCTTGCCATCTATAGGTTAATTAGTAAGACTTATATCACTAAACTATTACTAATTTAGCATAATTACTAATGATCATTTTAATGACTGCATTATTGACCCAGTAAGAGTCATCACTTTGGTAGTTAACAAGCCAGGAGTTAGTACAATATACTATACTATATATATATATATATATGAAGAAAATATACGGGAAAAAAACAAACAAAAATCCTTACAAGCAATAATGCTGTTTTAATGTTATTATGTCGACGTCGGACGTTTCGGTCAATAAACCATCTTCAGGACATATTCAATATAAAATATAAAATATAAATAACATTATCAAACTTAACATGACAAAAACGATGGACACAAGAACAAGACAAATCCAAACAGATAACTAAAATGTTTATGCGATCAGCGTTTAGTTTTAAACATGGTCACGTTGTCACCACGTTTGCGACGTTGTGAAAACGTATTCCTAAATTTGAATATTATCCGACGTCGACATAATAACATTAAAACAGCATTATTGCTTGTAAGGATTTTTGTTTGTTTTTTCCCGTATATTTTCTTCATACTGTCGGATTCTATATCCATATATTTGCTTACATATATATATATATATATATATATAGCTATGAATGGCTATAAATAGTTGCATGGAAACCATTGGGTTTTCAAAGGATGTGGTAAGGACCACCTCATCTACCACAGTCTATAAGATGAGTGTCTTCGTGCATAGCCATCAAATATATTTATTTCAACAGCAAGTCTTCGATGATGCAAGTTTTATAAGAGATCAATCAATTACGTTTAATCCGAGCAACATTTAATCAAAATCTCCTGTAATATGTCCGACCAGAATGCTCTTATTAACAGTCTGGGACATTAGATTGTTTTTTTGTTGTTTTTTTTTTTTTTTGTTGTTGTTTTTTGTTTGTTTGTTTGTTTTTTCTTTATTAGAATGAAGCTTATAAATAGGAAAAGAATCAGATCAGTCCCAAAATTAATAATACTTTAAGGTTGAAGACAGGATCAGATTTATTGAACGCAACTTTATTAAGTACTAGCAGCCATACCCAGCGAGTCAATCAGAAAAAAACGTTCAATTAGAATGGAGCAAAAACAACATCAAGTTTAGATGTAACAGAGTCTATCTGTTTCAATTACTTTAAAGTACTTTCATTAAAAAAAACATTTTGAATTAATACAGTTACTGATTTAACAGAAGTAGTCTGTATTTATTCAATCGAAGTTAGCCGAAGACATGAAAGGGTTAAAACAGGCAACATGAAGGCCCACTTCAGACCACAATTATTTTGGAGTTTTTTTAAATGCAAATTAGAGACATATCATAATAGATCCTTCCATCTTGAATAAATCAACAATGGTTTGCTGCTATTTTTAATATCGACTTGGGATTTTTCTTGTTAAAACAGTTCAGTAATTTTAACACAGTTAACGTTATGAATTAAAAAAAATAGTGAATTTTATAAAGTGTCTTTTCCAGACTCATCACAAGCAAAACAAATTCACGGATTTGGACGAAAAAAAAAAAGACCCTAAATGACCTCAAAATCCGCAAAATTTTTTCACCCTTTAATCTCTATCTATAAAAGGCAGGATGTGTGTGTGTGTGTGTGTGTGTGTAACAAATGCACGACCGTTATTTTCGACGGATTTGCACCAAAATTTACATGCACATGCTCCAAGACCGACTTTGCATTTCCCAACTCCCATCGATAGTGGAAAATAATCGATTTTTTTCATGCTTCTACGGCAGATTTCATGTAGTTTGAGGCCATTTTCTACTGGCCATAGTGAGAGCCTATAGCTGGCTGCCACGAATAGGCAGGAAGATTCTATTGGCCAGCGTTAGAACCAACAGCTGACTGACACGAATGTTAACTAGCTAGCATGCAAAAAAGATCAATAGCTGCATTCGTCACAAGTGGGAAAAATTTAAATCTGCATGGCACTTTACTCCAATTGGCTCCATCGCTTGCTTAAACTCAACGTTGATTCTGATTCCGCAGAACTGGGTTGGGTGTGAAAAAGTATTTGTTGTTAACAGTCTTTTTTCATTCGGTTTTTCCAGTTACGAGTCCTTTTTTAAAGCTGATCGTTTTGTGTTCATTTTGTTTAGTTCTTTTTTTCGTAACAGATTTAATGTTTAGTATAGAGCTTAGAAAAAATTCGCAGTGTGAGATAGGCAAGAAGTAAAGCATGTAGCAACATCAGCACGGCAAAGGGCACTCCTTTAAAGGGAAGGAAGGGCAAAAATATTTTAAGTCAAGTGATAGCGATTGCTGTATGAGTCGTACGATTTTTGAATCAAGCCCGGGCAACGCTGGGTCATGCTGCTAGTAGTTATTAATTTGTATCGAATATAAATGTAGGTAGAAAAAAACAAATGTTGATAACATTGCGAGGGCCACTGCCCGGTGTCACCAAACAGGCTTCACCCCGATGGGGGAGAGTTCTGGGATAGTACTCACCGACCCTGCATGTTTGCTGTATTTCGGAATGAAGATTTTGGAATGACGCATGGCTCTGGGTCAGTCCTCTGGGCAAAGCCGAGAACTGTACTGCATCCGTCACGCACAGATGCATATTGTTGATAGATGTCACGCATTTCTGGCAAATAAATGAATGAACAAGTGATGCTTATTTCAAAGATATTTGAATGGTATCAGAAAGATCGATCAAACATTATAGCCTTTCTGGAGATTACTGATGACGAGATAGATATGAAGTCAATTCGATCGGCTTACACATAGATAACAAACGTCGAATTTCAGGAGATAAAAAGATAGAAACTTAATTATTATTCATTACGAGCGGAATAATATTTTCTCAATAACTTGAAATCATTTTGATTCGCTTACTATAAATTAATATCATCATTTTGACCGGCCGTCTTCTGAGGTTTTTGCGATTGGAGTTTGCAGACGAGACGGACATGTTGAAATTTAATATCTACGCCATTTTATCGTTTCTACCTTTGCAACATATGTTTCCTTATATTCAGAATGGGTCTTCTTTTCCTTCTTCTCTGTGCCATGTCCCTTCAAAACATGAACGATCATGTACATTGCGGCCATGTTCATAATTGATAATATTAAGGGTTGGTATCTTGCTTCCATCAATTTTAAACGCTTTCTGCCGACGAAGGTAC
>OZ010609.1:19268198-19273198 GCA_963932145.1 Acanthosepion lycidas | reverse complement strand
AAGAGCTAAAAAGTAGTGATAACAATAATAATAATAAAGGTAGTGATAACAATAATAATAATAAAAGTAGTGATAACAATAATAATAAAATATTAAAATATTCCATCATAAAGCAAGCTCAGGTAAAATAAAATTAAATGAAAGTCATATATTGGAACTTGTAAATGTGCAAATAAATAGATAAATAACTAAAAAGTAAGGTAAATAAATGAACAATTGAATAAAAATAATGAATAATTGAATAAAAATAATGAATAATTGAATAAAAATAATTAATAATTGAATAAAAATAATTAATAATTGAATAAAAATAATGAATAATTGAATAAAAGTAATGAATAATTGATTAAAAATAATTAATAATTGAATAAAAATAATTAATAATTGAATAAAAGTAATGAATGCAAATAGATGAGTAAACAAACACGTTTCTAAACAGTAAAACTAAAGGTAGAAGAAAGAGACAACAAATAAAGCAAAAAGTAAAAATAATAGTTATAAAGGGGCCCTGATCTGTCATCTCGTCTGCAATCGTTCTCTCACAGACGTGCCGTCGCCTCCCTTTGTCTTTTTTACAAACACTCTCATGGTAACTGCTCGGATGAGCTGCTTTTCGGTTCCACGTGCATTTGACTTGTTAAGCCAACGTTAGTAAAATTTGTGGCATTCCGAATATATTTGATCCCAATTTATACACACACTCGTACATATATATATATATAATATATATATATATGTTTCATTAAAGACGACCGACAATGTATTGAGATTAAGCTTTTTATTTAAGTTTTCTTGTGTTCGAACATGTGTTTTCTTTTCCAGACACAGAGTGTGTAGAAACTGTCCAAATGTTCTGTAATTATGAGTGCTTCTGGAGATACTTTTAGCCATTATCATGGATGATTTTATTTCGAACACAAAAAAATTAAATAAAAAGCTTAATTATTTACATTATTCGGACTATTGTCCTCATCTTTGTCGCCATATTCATCACAACGTTTCGGCCGTTGTACGCTCCGGCCTTCTTTAGGTGGTTGGAATGTCGAACTGAACCCTTTATTTCGCTCACTGGGGTAGACTGTTCTAGTTCCACGTGCCATGTTTGATGGATGTAAATAATGTACATAATACCTCATCTCAGAAATATAGACAGACCCAAAAGGCTTAATCGCAGTAGCTTCTCTGTTGTCTTTAATTAAATATGTATAAGTAAATGAGGGATTGCTGCCTAATTACACAATTATATATATATATATATGTGTGTGTGTGTGTGTGTGTGTGTGTGTGTGTGTGTGTGTGTGTGTGTGTGTGAATTACAATTAATGAGATCCAAACAATTTACCTCATACAGATGATTATTTTGTCTATGGGAAAGTAGTTTGTTTATTTCCCCGGAGACTTATCAATGCAAATACGTTTACTAAAATGAATAAAATCTCACGTTTCTTCACAGGAAATTTGAAAGGCAAAGGAAGAAAGGAAAGAAAAAAAAAAGGAAGAATAAAAGGAGAGGAGGTAAGAATTTGCCTATAATACAAGAGGCAATTATATAGATATAGAGAGGTAAGGGACTTAAGGTGATCGTGGTGGAGTTGGGTACAGATAAACGCGACCATTGAAAATGGACACTCACATAAATGTTTCCTATGAACACCTGTGCAAGAAAGAAGAATGGACAAAAAAGGACATAAGAACATTTACGAAAGGAACTTAAAATTATTATAGAACGGGAGTAAGAATTTAAAATTAATACTTTTATAAAAGATGTTAATATTATTAGGTTGGTGCAAAAATAATGTCGTTTTCGTACATATGTTACTATGTGAGAAAACAACCTAATAATTCATTCAATACTGTTAGGTTGGTGCAAAAATAATGACGTAATAATGTCGTTTTTTGACGTTAAAAAATACGTCAAAAAACGACACTATTACGTCATTATTTTTGCACCAACCTAATACATCTTTATATAGAAAAATTTACAGTAAAAAAAAATTGAGAAAATTATTAATAAATTTATATCATTTGAATATAATCAGTCTCATTATATTAATATAATATTAATAAATTTTCAAATACTAAGTTTATAATTTAAATTATATTATACTTATACTAATTATTTAAAATTTCTCTAAAGGATCAAATTTACATTTAATACATAAAAAAGATTTAGTATTATCAAAACAATTAAATACAGGAGACAATTCCACATGTAGAAAACATGTAACATGGAGAGAAATATTTCGATTTAGAAGGAAATTCCATATCTCGAAATCAATTTCACATATAGAAAAAATTTTACATATAGGGAAGATGTCACAAGAGAAAAAATCCCATATAAAAATATAAATGAAAGAGAGGATTGCAAGGTTCGGCTGATAATATGTTAGTTGAAATTTGTTCCTGTGGCAATACTTAGAGTGTGGGGTTTGAAATAATGCTATGTCTGTTGGCATTTTCTTCCTATGGCGAAACTTATATATTTGGTTTGTCAGGAAGTCTCCTTCCTGATGTTATCGGTCAAGAGGGGGCGATCCCAGCGCCTGAAAAACCATACCGCAGGTTGACCCAAGCCTGGTAAGTGAAACTGGGTAGACGGATAGCTGTGCTAGCACGAAGTCACAAGTCATCGTGACCGAGGTTTTGCGTGTGCTGCTGTTCAGATTGTTGATCATTCTAGATAACACACTCTCTCCCAGAAAGCGTAACTAATGTTTGCTCAGCATAATTGCAATATAAACCATAGGTGGATGTTGAACAAACACAAATATGCCTGAGCAAGTGTCTGTAATAGGGATTGGCTAGCCGCCCTAATAAACGGGTATCCTCGAATGCGAGTGCCCAGCTATTATGTATATGTATGTATCTATGTATACGTATGTATTTTTTCCTATGGCAACACATATATGTGTATGTATCTGTGTATCTATGTATGCGTGATCGAGTGGTTAAAACGTTCGCTTTCTAACCATGAGACCCGGGTTCGAAACTCACCACGGTTGATTTGTCAGAAAGGAGACTTTCTGATATTATCGGACTGGATCCCAGCGTGTGTCACTTATGGAAAGTGCCTGAAAACCAAACCACGGGTTGACCCAATCCTTGTGAATGAAATTGGGTAGAAGGAACACTTGGGGGCTGTCGATAGCTGTGCTAGCACGAAGTCACAAGTCATCGCGACCGAGGAATTGAGCTTTCTGATCACGCTAGATAACATGTTCTTTCCGAGAAAGAGACTTCCTGATATTATCAGTCTAGAGGGGACGATCCCAGGGTCTGAAAACAATACCACGGGTTGATCCAAGCTTGGTGAATGAAATTGAGTAGACGGATAGCTGTGCTAGCACGAAATCACAAGTCATCGTGACCGAGGGTTTGTGTGTGCTGCTGTTCAGATTGTTGATCATTCTAAATAACACACTCTCTTCCAGAAAGCGTAACTAAGGTCTGCTCAGCATAGTTGCAGTATAAACTACAGGTGGATTTAGAACAAACACAAATATTCCTGAGCGAGTGCCTGCAGTAGGGATTGGTTAGCCGACCTAATAGACGGATATTCTCGAATACGAGTGGCCAGCTATTATTTTTATGTATGTATATGTATGTATCTTCGTGAATGTACATCAATAATACGCTTAATGATAAGAACGTATATTAATAAGTGTTTCTCAGAGTAGAAAAAGATGTATATTTACATAATTATTCTGCACATCATTATTTACTTATGTAATAGCTTTCTTATCTCTGCCTACGTCGATTGATCTATCTGCATATCAGTGCCTCGCATCTCAATGGACATCAAATAACTTCCTTACTCATTCCTCGCATTATATTTCTTGCAATGCAACGGAAAAGTCGCATCTCTCGTCTCATCTCAACCCTAATCCGGCCTTCCAGGGCGTCCACTAATAACCAAACAGCTTCTTCTCCTTTTCAGTCGTTGACAATGATCAAAGGAGAAGATGCATGACCATTCTTTGAGCTTACATGCTGATGAACTTCGTTATATATATATATATATATATATATATATATATATATATATATATATATATATATATCCAAAGTCGTGGTTGGAAACGTTCTTCTACTGTGATAAAGCTATTCAATACAATATACATACATATATATATATATATATATATATATATATATATATATATATATATATATATACACAAAATTGTGGTTGGAAAAGCCCTAATAAGATAAAGCTATTCGATACAATATATATGTGTGTGTGTGTGATAAAATATAGTTTATATATATATATATGATAAAATATAGTTTATATATATATTTATATTTATATATATGTGTGTGTGATAAAGATAGTTTATATATATGTTTATGATAAAATATAGTTTATATATATTTTTATATATATATATGTGTGTGGGTGTGATAAAAATAGTTTATATATATGTATATGATACAATAGGGTTTATATATATATATATATATATATATATATATATATATATAATTATTTTTATTTTAAAAAATATGATTCCATCGTGACATAGAAATTTCTATATTTAAGTACACCATATTATAAATCTTACTGTTCTTTCTTATCATTTTAATATATATATATATATATATATATATATATATATATATATATATATATATATATATATATATATATATGTATGTATATATGTATGTATGTATGTATGTATGTATATGTGTGTGTATGCTGTACTTAGACAGAAAATTCTCTATTAGCCATTGAATAATAAAAGCTAAAGCATAACTGTCAGTCGTTGCATTTAAATGCATAAGAAAGAATTTCATTAATGGATAGCTACAGGTAGTCTTTGCCTTACCAGTTGCACCTCTGATGATCGTCTCAGAAGGGGATGGAAAATACTTGGAAATAAAAGTGATTCTCACTGCTACAGTGCATTTCTTTCGGAAAAATATTAATGAATATGCAGACTTAATGTTTATAATTTATTCAATCACATTTATATATATATATATATATATATATA
>OZ010609.1:19263198-19265698 GCA_963932145.1 Acanthosepion lycidas | reverse complement strand
CCTTCACAATTTTCCCACCTTTCTCCCTCATACGTTCTATAACCCTCTATTTTTCTATTGCTTTCTATCTTCAACTTTCTTCCTGGGTTTGTGTTTTTTTTCTTTCTTTCTTTTCCTTTGCTTTCACTCTTTTCCTCTTCTTTCTTCCTTACAATTAATCTCCCACACTCTCTCTCTCTCACCCTGTGTGTGTGTGTGTGTGTGTGTGTCTCACTCTCTCTATCACTCTTTCTCTTTGCTTATCTTTATTACTCTCTTAATCTATCGCTTTTTTTGTTTGTTTGTTTGTTTGGGTTTTATGGCATATCAACCACTGTGGGTTATTTAATGCCAAATCCAGTTTATATGAATTTTAAATGCCTATTTTGTATGGAATAAAAAACGTATAGCTGGCAACATTATTGTTTCAAAAAAAAGTATAGTTGGCAACACCACTGTTTCAAAAACGCATAGCTGGCAACATTATGGTTCCAAAAACGGATAGCTGGCAACATTATTTTCCCAAAAACACCATCTGGGGCCTTACTGTTGGATGTAGTTTATCGCCATATCCAGGACGTTCAAAAACGTATAACTAGCAACATTATTGTTTCAAAAACGTATAGCTGGCTACATTATTTTTCCGAAAACATTATCCGTGGCCTTGCTGTTGGATGTAGTTTATCGCCATACCCAGGACGCGGATGTAGTTTACCGTCATACCCAGGACGCGGATGTAGTTTATCGCCATACCCAGGACGCGGATGTAGTTTGACGTCATATCCAGGACGTCTATCGCTTTTTATATTCACTTTCTTACCCCATTTTTCCTCCTCCTCCTCCTCCTCCTCCTCCTCCTCCTCCTTCTTCTTCTTCTTTCCCTATCTTTTATCTCTCTCTTAACTGTCCTAATACGCTCTTTCGGATATCAGATGATCATCATCAGTGTCAGGTGATTTTCCACCGTGATCTTCATCGACGCTAACATCAGATACATACTATTCGGTGCATTCTTTTCTTCATTACTTCTTTCGTTAGTCTAATATATAAAACCCTGTTTTTATCTGTCTGACATTGTGTGTGTGTGTGTGTGTGTGTGTGTGTGTGTGTGTGTGTGTGTGTGTGTGTGTGTTCGTGCAAGCGCGCGCGTATGCTCAGGGCCCTGGCAATTAATCAAATATATAAAGTTGCGTGTCTGTCTTTGCGTGTTTCTATTTGCAAATATAACATCAAACACAGTTTATTATGAGATTTACCTATCGGTTCATTTGACCGATTTCTAAAGTTAATGGTCCCTAGCAAACACGAGATTTTTTTTATACTATTTCACATCCAATACCAGGTGCAATAGTCAACCGTAGGAAAATATAAAACTAAAAGTGTATTATTTATACTTTTTATATATTGTCTTCTTTGTTATCATAGCTTCTTTGTTGCTATCACAGCTTTTCAGCCGTTCTACCCTCCAGCCTTCTTCAGGTGTACATCGATCATGATAACCAAGATGTAATTTCTATAGAAGTGCAGTCAACCATGATAAGTAGAAGCAAGAGTAATCATCAGTGGGAAGGTTAGGTTTAATGCTCCAAGTTCTCCACAGAGAATTGTCCTATGGAACAATAGACTAGTGAATTTTGTAAATTTAGTGATATAGTAATTGGGAGTTCAAACCCTGGGCCGGGCAGTGTGTACTTGGACTCAGTGGAAAGGGACAAGTAGAACTATTGCTAAGAGCTAGCTTAGACATGGGTAGTGATTAAATAAAGTGTTCAGTTCCAGCTGTGTTCGTTATATAGAGAGAAATGCTGCTTATGCAGGACTAAAGGACCTGCTAGACCATCATCAACATCAGCGTGTTTGGCAAGAGCATAACTACCGACTTGACGTGTGCAGTGTCACAGACGGTGTATATATTGAACACTTATGAAATCGGTCCCATAATAAACTTATCACGTTCAACACCTAAACTGAAGTCGTCAAAAAAAAAACAAATTGTAGTTCAGTGCGACGCGTTAATGTAGGTTTATACTTAAAAAGATGCGTAAATTTCAAGATTGGTTATTCCTAAATTGTCGCTTGAGGATGAAACGGGGATTCATACTTTAATTCAATTTTATTTTAATAATTATATTGAGGTTTTTGACTCTTGTTTTTGAAACATGAGAACTCTTCTGAAGCGGGGGAATCATATTTTTTTTAAATAATTATAATTTAAGCTCTTCTTACTTCTGTATGGAGCACTGTTTTTTAAAAAATAAAAACAAAAAGACTAAAGAACTCCGAATTATTTACCTAACGTGTTCTTTCCTATTTTTCTACATATCTGCGCGCGTGCACACACACACACACATATATACACACACACACATATATATATATATATAGAGAGAGAGAGAGAGATAAATAAAATTTAGGCCAGTAAATGTTATAAATACTGTTTATTATAAACAGAGCATTTACTTAAATATTTGTATCTATAAAAAGAATGTATAAACATAAAAATGTCTTAAAATAATTGTCG
>OZ010609.1:19213198-19258198 GCA_963932145.1 Acanthosepion lycidas | reverse complement strand
AGAAACTTAAAATAAGAGCGAAACGAACGAACGAATGAACGAACTAAAGAAAGAAAAAAAGAAACAAAGTAACAAAGAAAGAAAGAAAGAAAGAAAGAAAGAAAGAACGAAACTTAAAATAAGAGCGAAACGAACGAATGAACGAACTAAAGAAAGAAAAAAAGAAACAAAGGAACAAAGAAAGAAAGAAAGAAAGAAAGAAACTTAAAATACGAGCGAAACGAACGAACGAATAAACGAACTAAAGAAAGAAAAAAAGAAACAAAGGAACAAAGAAAGAAAGAAAGAAAAAAACTTAAAATAAGAGCGAAACGAACGAACGAATGAACGAACTAAAGAAAGAAAAAAAGAAACAAAGTAACAAAGAAAGAAAGAAAGAACGAAACTTAAAATAAGAGCGAAACGAACGAATGAACGAACTAAAGAAAGAAAAAAAGAAACAAAGGAACAAAGAAAGAAAGAAAGAAAGAAAGAAACTTAAAATACGAGCGAAACGAACGAACGAATGAACGAACTAAAGAAAGAAAAAAAGAAACAAAGGAACAAAGAAAGAAAGAAAGAAAGAAACTTAAAATAAGAGCGAAACGAACGAACGAATGAACGAAAGAAAGAAAGAAAGAAAGAAAGAAAGAAACTGAAAATAAGAGCGGAACGAACGAACGAATGAACGAAAGAAAGAAAGAAAGAAAGAAACTTAAAATACGAGCGAAACGAACGAACGAATAAACGAACTAAAGAAAGAAAAAAAGAAACAAAGGAACAAAGAAAGAAAGAAAGAAAGAAACTTAAAATAAGAGCGAAACGAACGAACGAATGAACGAACTAAAGAAAGAAAAAAAGAAACAAAGTAACAAAGAAAGAAAGAAAGAAAGAAAGAACGAAACTTAAAATAAGAGCGAAACGAACGAATGAACGAACTAAAGAAAGAAAAAAAGAAACAAAGGAACAAAGAAAGAAAGAAAGAAAGAAAGAAACTTAAAATACGAGCGAAACGAACGAACGAATGAACGAACTAAAGAAAGAAAAAAAGAAACAAAGGAACAAAGAAAGAAAGAAAGAAAGAAACTTAAAATAAGAGCGAAACGAACGAACGAATGAACGAACTAAAGAAAGAAAAAAAGAAACAAAGTAACAAAGAAAGAAAGAAAGAAAGAAAGAACGAAACTTAAAATAAGAGCGAAACGAACGAATGAACGAACTAAAGAAAGAAAAAAAGAAACAAAGGAACAAAGAAAGAAAGAAAGAAAGAAAGAAAGAAACTTAAAATACGAGCGAAACGAACGAACGAATGAACGAAAGAAAGAAAGAAAAAAAGAAACAAAGGAACAAAGAAAGAAAGAAACTTAAAATAAGAGCGAAACGAACGAACGAATGAACGAACTAAAGAAAGAAAAAAAGAAACAAAGGAACAAAGAAAGAAAGAAAGAAAGAAAGAACGAAACTTAAAATAAGAGCGAAACGAACGAACGAATGAACGAACTAAAGAAAGAAAAAAAGAAACAAAGTAACAAAGAAAGAAAGAAAGAAAGAAAGAACGAAACTTAAAATAAGAGCGAAACGAACGAATGAACGAACTAAAGAAAGAAAAAAAGAAACAAAGGAACAAAGAAAGAAAGAAAGAAAGAAAGAAACTTAAAATAAGAGCGAAACGAACGAACGAATGAACGAAAGAAAGAAACAAAAAAAGAAACAAAGGAACAAAGAAAGAAAGAAAGAAAGAAACTTAAAATAAGAGCGAAACGAACGAACGAATGAACGAACTAAAGAAAGAAAAAAAGAAACAAAGGAACAAAGAAAGAAAGAAAGAAAGAAAGAAACTTAAAATAAGAGCGAAACGAACGAACGAATGAACGAACTAAAGAAAGAAAAAAAGAAACAAAGGAACAAAGAAAGAAAGAAAGAAAGAAACTTAAAATACGAGCGAAACGAACGAACGAATGAACGAACTAAAGAAAGAAAAAAGAAACAAAGGAACAAAGAAAGAAAGAAAAAAAGAAACTTAAAATAAGAGCGAAACGAACGAACGAATGAACGAACTAAAGAAAGAAAAAAAGAAACAAAGGAACAAAGAAAGAAAGAAAGAAACTTAAAATAAGAGCGAAACGAACGAACGAATGAACGAACTAAAGAAAGAAAAAAAGAAACAAAGGAACAAAGAAAGAAAGAAAGAAAGAAACTTAAAATAAGAGCGAAACGAACGAACGAATGAACGAACTAAAGAAAGAAAAAAAGAAACAAAGGAACAAAGAAAGAAAGAAAGAAAGAAACTTAAAATACGAGCGAAACGAACGAACGAATGAACGAACTAAAGAAAGAAAAAAGAAACAAAGGAACAAAGAAAGAAAGAAAAAAAGAAACTTAAAATAAGAGCGAAACGAACGAACGAATGAACGAACTAAAGAAAGAAAAAAAGAAACAAAGGAACAAAGAAAGAAAGAAAGAAACTTAAAATAAGAGCGAAACGAACGAACGAATGAACGAACTAAAGAAAGAAAAAAAGAAACAAAGGAACAAAGAAAGAAAGAAAGAAAGAAACTTAAAATAAGAGCGAAACGAACGAACGAATGAACGAACTAAAGAAAGAAAAAAAGAAACAAAGGAACAAAGAAAGAAAGAAAGAAAGAAACTTAAAATACGAGCGAAACGAACGAACGAATGAACGAACTAAAGAAAGAAAAAAAGAAACAAAGGAACAAAGAAAGAAAGAAAGAAAGAAACTTAAAATAAGAGCGAAACGAACGAACGAATGAACGAACTAAAGAAAAAAAAAAGAAACAAAGTAACAAAGAAAGAAAGAAAGAAAGAAAGAAAGGAAGAACGAAACTTAAAATAAGAGCGAAACGAACGAACGAATGAACGAACTAAAGAAAGAAAAAAAGAAACAAAGGAACAAAGAAAGAAAGAAAGAAAGAAAGAAAGAAACTTAAAATACGAGCGAAACGAACGAACGAATGAACGAACTAAAGAAAGAAAAAAAGAAACAAAGGAACAAAGAAAGAAAGAAAGAAAGAAAGAAACTTAAAATAAGAGCGAAACGAACGAACGAATGAACGAACTAAAGAAAGAAAAAAAGAAACAAAGTAACAAAGAAAGAAAGAAAGAAAGAAAGAACGAAACTTAAAATAAGAGCGAAACGAACGAATGAACGAACTAAAGAAAGAAAAAAAGAAACAAAGGAACAAAGAAAGAAAGAAAGAAAGAAAGAAACTTAAAATACGAGCGAAACGAACGAACGAATAAACGAACTAAAGAAAGAAAAAAAGAAACAAAGGAACAAAGAAAGAAAGAAAGAAAGAAACTTAAAATAAGAGCGAAACGAACGAACGAATGAACGAACTAAAGAAAGAAAAAAAGAAACAAAGTAACAAAGAAAGAAAGAAAGAAAGAAAGAAAGAACGAAACTTAAAATAAGAGCGAAACGAACGAATGAACGAACTAAAGAAAGAAAAAAAGAAACAAAGGAACAAAGAAAGAAAGAAAGAAAGAAAGAAACTTAAAATACGAGCGAAACGAACGAACGAATGAACGAACTAAAGAAAGAAAAAAAGAAACAAAGGAACAAAGAAAGAAAGAAAGAAAGAAACTTAAAATAAGAGCGAAACGAACGAACGAATGAACGAAATAAAGAAAGAAAAAAAGAAACAAAGTAACAAAGAAAGAAAGAAAGAAAGAAAGAAAGAACGAAACTTAAAATAAGAGCGAAACGAACGAACGAATGAACGAACTAAAGAAAGAAAAAAAGAAACAAAGGAACAAAGAAAGAAAGAAAGAAACTTAAAATACGAGCGAAACGAACGAACGAATGAACGAACTAAAGAAAGAAAAAAAGAAACAAAGGAACAAAGAAAGAAAGAAAGAAAGAAAGAAACTTAAAATAAGAGCGAAACGAACGAACGAATGAACGAACTAAAGAAAGAAAAAAAGAAACAAAGTAACAAAGAAAGAAAGAAAGAAAGAAAGAAAGAAAGAACGAAACTTAAAATAAGAGCGAAACGAACGAATGAACGAACTAAAGAAAGAAAAAAAGAAACAAAGGAACAAAGAAAGAAAGAAAGAAAGAAAGAAACTTAAAATACGAGCGAAACGAACGAACGAATAAACGAACTAAAGAAAGAAAAAAAGAAACAAAGGAACAAAGAAAGAAAGAAAGAAAAAAACTTAAAATAAGAGCGAAACGAACGAACGAATGAACGAACTAAAGAAAGAAAAAAAGAAACAAAGTAACAAAGAAAGAAAGAAAGAACGAAACTTAAAATAAGAGCGAAACGAACGAATGAACGAACTAAAGAAAGAAAAAAAGAAACAAAGGAACAAAGAAAGAAAGAAAGAAAGAAAGAAACTTAAAATACGAGCGAAACGAACGAACGAATGAACGAACTAAAGAAAGAAAAAAAGAAACAAAGGAACAAAGAAAGAAAGAAAGAAAGAAACTTAAAATAAGAGCGAAACGAACGAACGAATGAACGAACTAAAGAAAGAAAAAAAGAAACAAAGTATCAAAGAAAGAAAGAAAGAAAGAAAGAAAGAACGAAACTTAAAATAAGAGCGAAACGAACGAATGAACGAACTAAAGAAAGAAAAAAAGAAACAAAGGAACAAAGAAAGAAAGAAAGAAAGAAAGAAACTTAAAATACGAGCGAAACGAACGAACGAATGAACGAACTAAAGAAAGAAAAAAAGAAACAAAGGAACAAAGAAAGAAAGAAAGAAAGAAACTTAAAATAAGAGCGAAACGAACGAACGAATGAACGAACTAAAGAAAGAAAAAAAGAAACAAAGTAACAAAGAAAGAAAGAAAGAACGAAACTTAAAATAAGAGCGAAACGAACGAATGAACGAACTAAAGAAAGAAAAAAAGAAACAAAGGAACAAAGAAAGAAAGAAAGAAAGAAACTTAAAATACGAGCGAAACGAACGAACGAATGAACGAACTAAAGAAAGAAAAAAAGAAACAAAGGAACAAAGAAAGAAAGAAAGAAAGAAACTTAAAATAAGAGCGAAACGAACGAACGAATGAACGAACTAAAGAAAGAAAAAAAGAAACAAAGTAACAAAGAAAGAAAGAAAGAAAGAACGAAACTTAAAATAAGAGCGAAACGAACGAATGAACGAACTAAAGAAAGAAAAAAAGAAAGAAAGGAACAAAGAAAGAAAGAAAGAAAGAAAGAAACTTAAAATACGAGCGAAACGAACGAACGAATGAACGAAAGAAAGAAAGAAAAAAAGAAACAAAGGAACAAAGAAAGAAAGAAAGAAAGAAACTTAAAATAAGAGCGAAACGAACGAACGAATGAACGAACTAAAGAAAGAAAAAAAGAAACAAAGTAACAAAGAAAGAAAGAAAGAAAGAACGAAACTTAAAATAAGAGCGAAACGAACGAATGAACGAACTAAAGAAAGAAAAAAAGAAACAAAGGAACAAAGAAAGAAAGAAAGAAACTTAAAATAAGAGCGAAACGAACGAACGAATGAACGAACTAAAGAAAGAAAAAAAGAAACAAAGGAACAAAGAAAGAAAGAAAGAAACTTAAAATAAGAGCGAAACGAACGAACGAATGAACGAACTAAAGAAAGAAAAAAAGAAACAAAGGAACAAAGAAAGAAAGAAAGAAAGAAACTTAAAATAAGAGCGAAACGAACGAACGAATGAACGAACTAAAGAAAGAAAAAAAGAAACAAAGTAACAAAGAAAGAAAGAAAGAAAGAAAGAAAGAACGAAACTTAAAATAAGAGCGAAACGAACGAACGAATGAACGAACTAAAGAAAGAAAAAAAGAAACAAAGGAACAAAGAAAGAAAGAAAGAAAGAAAGAAACTTAAAATACGAGCGAAACGAACGAACGAATGAACGAACTAAAGAAAGAAAAAAAGAAACAAAGGAACAAAGAAAGAAAGAAAGAAAGAAACTTAAAATAAGAGCGAAACGAACGAACGAATGAACGAACTAAAGAAAGAAAAAAAGAAACAAAGTAACAAAGAAAGAAAGAAAGAAAGAAAGAACGAAACTTAAAATAAGAGCGAAACGAACGAATGAACGAACTAAAGAAAGAAAAAAAGAAACAAAGGAACAAAGAAAGAAAGAAAGAAAGAAAGAAACTTAAAATACGAGCGAAACGAACGAACGAATGAACGAACTAAAGAAAGAAAAAAAGAAACAAAGGAACAAAGAAAGAAAGAAAGAAAGAAACTTAAAATAAGAGCGAAACGAACGAACGAATGAACGAACTAAAGAAAGAAAAAAAGAAACAAAGTAACAAAGAAAGAAAGAAAGAAAGAAAGAACGAAACTTAAAATAAGAGCGAAACGAACGAATGAACGAACTAAAGAAAGAAAAAAAGAAACAAAGGAACAAAGAAAGAAAGAAAGAAAGAAAGAAACTTAAAATACGAGCGAAACGAACGAACGAATGAACGAACTAAAGAAAGAAAAAAGAAACAAAGGAACAAAGAAAGAAAGAAAAAAAGAAACTTAAAATAAGAGCGAAACGAACGAACGAATGAACGAACTAAAGAAAGAAAAAAAGAAACAAAGGAACAAAGAAAGAAAGAAAAAAAGAAACTTAAAATAAGAGCGAAACGAACGAACGAATGAACGAACTAAAGAAAGAAAAAAAGAAACAAAGGAACAAAGAAAGAAAGAAAGAAAGAAAGAACGAAACTTAAAATAAGAGCGAAACGAACGAATGAACGAACTAAAGAAAGAAAAAAAGAAACAAAGGAACAAAGAAAGAAAGAAAGAAAGAAAGAAAGAAACTTAAAATACGAGCGAAACGAACGAACGAATGAACGAACTAAAGAAAGAAAAAAGATACAAAGGAACAAAGAAAGAAAGAAAAAAAGAAACTTAAAATAAGAGCGAAACGAACGAACGAATGAACGAACTAAAGAAAGAAAAAAAGAAACAAAGGAACAAAGAAAGAAAGAAAGAAACAAAGAAACTTAAAATAAGAGCGAAACGAACGAACGAATGAACGAACTAAAGAAAGAAAAAAAGAAACAAAGGAACAAAGAAAGAAAGAAAGAAAGAAAGAAAGAAAGAAAGAAAGAAAGAAACTTAAAGTAAGAGCGAAACGAACGAACGAATGAACGAAAGAAAGAAAGAAAGAAAGAAAGAAAGAAACTTAAAATAAGAGCGAAACGAACGAATGAATGAACGAACTAAAGAAAGAAAAAAAGAAACAAAGGAACAAAGAAAGAAAGAAAGAAAGAAAGAAAGAAAGAAAGAAACTTAAAGTAAGAGCGAAACGAACGAACGAATGAACGAAAGAAAGAAAGAAAGAAAGAAAGAAAGAAACTTAAAATAAGAGCGAAACGAACGAATGAACGAACTAAAGAAAGAAAAAAAGAAACAAAGGAACAAAGAAAGAAAGAAAGAAAGAAAGAAACTTAAAATACGAGCGAAACGAACGAACGAATAAACGAACTAAAGAAAGAAAAAAAGAAACAAAGGAACAAAGAAAGAAAGAAAGAAAAAAACTTAAAATAAGAGCGAAACGAACGAACGAATGAACGAACTAAAGAAAGAAAAAAAGAAACAAAGTAACAAAGAAAGAAAGAAAGAACGAAACTTAAAATAAGAGCGAAACGAACGAATGAACGAACTAAAGAAAGAAAAAAAGAAACAAAGGAACAAAGAAAGAAAGAAAGAAAGAAAGAAACTTAAAATACGAGCGAAACGAACGAACGAATGAACGAACTAAAGAAAGAAAAAAAGAAACAAAGGAACAAAGAAAGAAAGAAAGAAAGAAACTTAAAATAAGAGCGAAACGAACGAACGAATGAACGAACTAAAGAAAGAAAAAAAGAAACAAAGTATCAAAGAAAGAAAGAAAGAAAGAAAGAAAGAACGAAACTTAAAATAAGAGCGAAACGAACGAATGAACGAACTAAAGAAAGAAAAAAAGAAACAAAGGAACAAAGAAAGAAAGAAAGAAAGAAAGAAACTTAAAATACGAGCGAAACGAACGAACGAATGAACGAACTAAAGAAAGAAAAAAAGAAACAAAGGAACAAAGAAAGAAAGAAAGAAAGAAACTTAAAATAAGAGCGAAACGAACGAACGAATGAACGAACTAAAGAAAGAAAAAAAGAAACAAAGTAACAAAGAAAGAAAGAAAGAACGAAACTTAAAATAAGAGCGAAACGAACGAATGAACGAACTAAAGAAAGAAAAAAAGAAACAAAGGAACAAAGAAAGAAAGAAAGAAAGAAACTTAAAATACGAGCGAAACGAACGAACGAATGAACGAACTAAAGAAAGAAAAAAAGAAACAAAGGAACAAAGAAAGAAAGAAAGAAAGAAACTTAAAATAAGAGCGAAACGAACGAACGAATGAACGAACTAAAGAAAGAAAAAAAGAAAC
Organism: Acanthosepion lycidas; assembly: GCA_963932145.1. NCBI lineage: Eukaryota > Metazoa > Mollusca > Cephalopoda > Sepiida > Sepiidae > Acanthosepion > Acanthosepion lycidas. Next base: position 19,249,836 of record OZ010609.1, on the reverse strand, counting down.
AAAGTAACAAAGAAAGAAAGAAAGAAAGAACGAAACTTAAAATAAGAGCGAAACGAACGAATGAACGAACTAAAGAAAGAAAAAAAGAAAGAAAGGAACAAAGAAAGAAAGAAAGAAAGAAAGAAACTTAAAATACGAGCGAAACGAACGAACGAATGAACGAAAGAAAGAAAGAAAAAAAGAAACAAAGGAACAAAGAAAGAAAGAAAGAAAGAAACTTAAAATAAGAGCGAAACGAACGAACGAATGAACGAACTAAAGAAAGAAAAAAAGAAACAAAGTAACAAAGAAAGAAAGAAAGAAAGAACGAAACTTAAAATAAGAGCGAAACGAACGAATGAACGAACTAAAGAAAGAAAAAAAGAAACAAAGGAACAAAGAAAGAAAGAAAGAAACTTAAAATAAGAGCGAAACGAACGAACGAATGAACGAACTAAAGAAAGAAAAAAAGAAACAAAGGAACAAAGAAAGAAAGAAAGAAACTTAAAATAAGAGCGAAACGAACGAACGAATGAACGAACTAAAGAAAGAAAAAAAGAAACAAAGGAACAAAGAAAGAAAGAAAGAAAGAAACTTAAAATAAGAGCGAAACGAACGAACGAATGAACGAACTAAAGAAAGAAAAAAAGAAACAAAGTAACAAAGAAAGAAAGAAAGAAAGAAAGAAAGAACGAAACTTAAAATAAGAGCGAAACGAACGAACGAATGAACGAACTAAAGAAAGAAAAAAAGAAACAAAGGAACAAAGAAAGAAAGAAAGAAAGAAAGAAACTTAAAATACGAGCGAAACGAACGAACGAATGAACGAACTAAAGAAAGAAAAAAAGAAACAAAGGAACAAAGAAAGAAAGAAAGAAAGAAACTTAAAATAAGAGCGAAACGAACGAACGAATGAACGAACTAAAGAAAGAAAAAAAGAAACAAAGTAACAAAGAAAGAAAGAAAGAAAGAAAGAACGAAACTTAAAATAAGAGCGAAACGAACGAATGAACGAACTAAAGAAAGAAAAAAAGAAACAAAGGAACAAAGAAAGAAAGAAAGAAAGAAAGAAACTTAAAATACGAGCGAAACGAACGAACGAATGAACGAACTAAAGAAAGAAAAAAAGAAACAAAGGAACAAAGAAAGAAAGAAAGAAAGAAACTTAAAATAAGAGCGAAACGAACGAACGAATGAACGAACTAAAGAAAGAAAAAAAGAAACAAAGTAACAAAGAAAGAAAGAAAGAAAGAAAGAACGAAACTTAAAATAAGAGCGAAACGAACGAATGAACGAACTAAAGAAAGAAAAAAAGAAACAAAGGAACAAAGAAAGAAAGAAAGAAAGAAAGAAACTTAAAATACGAGCGAAACGAACGAACGAATGAACGAACTAAAGAAAGAAAAAAGAAACAAAGGAACAAAGAAAGAAAGAAAAAAAGAAACTTAAAATAAGAGCGAAACGAACGAACGAATGAACGAACTAAAGAAAGAAAAAAAGAAACAAAGGAACAAAGAAAGAAAGAAAAAAAGAAACTTAAAATAAGAGCGAAACGAACGAACGAATGAACGAACTAAAGAAAGAAAAAAAGAAACAAAGGAACAAAGAAAGAAAGAAAGAAAGAAAGAACGAAACTTAAAATAAGAGCGAAACGAACGAATGAACGAACTAAAGAAAGAAAAAAAGAAACAAAGGAACAAAGAAAGAAAGAAAGAAAGAAAGAAAGAAACTTAAAATACGAGCGAAACGAACGAACGAATGAACGAACTAAAGAAAGAAAAAAGATACAAAGGAACAAAGAAAGAAAGAAAAAAAGAAACTTAAAATAAGAGCGAAACGAACGAACGAATGAACGAACTAAAGAAAGAAAAAAAGAAACAAAGGAACAAAGAAAGAAAGAAAGAAACAAAGAAACTTAAAATAAGAGCGAAACGAACGAACGAATGAACGAACTAAAGAAAGAAAAAAAGAAACAAAGGAACAAAGAAAGAAAGAAAGAAAGAAAGAAAGAAAGAAAGAAAGAAAGAAACTTAAAGTAAGAGCGAAACGAACGAACGAATGAACGAAAGAAAGAAAGAAAGAAAGAAAGAAACTTAAAATAAGAGCGAAACGAACGAATGAATGAACGAACTAAAGAAAGAAAAAAAGAAACAAAGGAACAAAGAAAGAAAGAAAGAAAGAAAGAAAGAAAGAAAGAAACTTAAAGTAAGAGCGAAACGAACGAACGAATGAACGAAAGAAAGAAAGAAAGAAAGAAAGAAAGAAACTTAAAATAAGAGCGAAACGAACGAATGAATGAACGAACTAAAGAAAGAAAAAAAGAAACAAAGGAACAAAGAAAGAAAGAAAGAAAGAAAGAAAGAAACTTAAAATAAGTGCGAAACGAACGAACGAATGAACGAAAGAAAGAAAGAAAGAAAGAAACTTAAAATAAGAGCGAAACGAACGAACGAAAGAAAGAAAGAAAGAAAGAAAGAAAGAAAGAAACTTAAAATAAGAGCGAAACAAACGAACGAAAGAAAGAAAGAAAGAAAGAAAGAAAGAAAGAAAGAAAGAAAGAACGAAAGAAAGAAAATTAAAATAAGAGCGGAACGAACGAACGAATGAACGAAAGAAAGAAAGAAAGAAAGAAAGAAAGAAACTTAAAATACGAGCGAAACGAACGAACGAATGAACGAACTAAAGAAAGAAAAAAAGAAAGAAAGAAAGAAACTTAAAATAAGAGCGAAACGAACGAACGAACGAAAGAAAGAAAGAAAGAAAGTTCTATTCTAATACTATATTCATAAATTGTATATTTAAAGACTATACCTTCCTAGATATAAGTCCGATGTAAGACAAGAATGTATAAGAATATCTTTCTGGCTCTACATCGACCATGAATGCTGGGATAGTTAAGGGAGGGACCAGTTCCATGGCCTGCACGTTCCCACCACCTCAATCCTTTGGATTTTTTATATGTGGGGGCCACTTAATACAATTGGTTTATACAGCAGACATTAATAATGCAGAGACGCTTCATCAACGTGTCGTGGGGGCCTGCTAAACCATTCGACACCGTATGAAAGTAGTTGAAAGGTCCACCATTCAATGATCCGACGGGTCCATACATGTGTAGAAGCAAGTGGAGGGCATTTTGAACATTTGTTGTAAGTTGCTGTGTTGAGGTACAACGATGACCTTTTGGGGCATGTGTTTATATTGACCTATTACTTTCACCAAAGTTTGTAAAATTATTTAACCTGTATCAAGAGGATCGATGTTGAAGTAATCAGAGGTGCTGTGACAATACAAGGTGAAACGTCCCGCTATTATTTTTGTCTTGTTACAGATAACTGAATAGCAATCTAGTAAAATAGTGTCTGACATGAAAGTGCTTACGAAGTAAATATGTATTACTGAATTTTATCCATCGACATTCAGCGATACGAATCTTTACGAATATCAAACAATTTATTATGAAAACTGTTGGGCGATGAATAACACGCTTTGGCAATGACTATTTTTATTCTTGTTGCTCTTTCATCGAATATTATTCAATTTTCTACTTTTTCTTCCTCTTATTCTGACTTAATTTATCTTCATTTTTTTCTTTCTTTTCATTTTTCCTTTCATCATTTTTTTTTTCTTTTCTTTCATCGTTTTTCTTCTTGCCTTTCATCATTTTTCTTCCTTCTTTTCATCATTTTTCTTCCTGCCTTCCATCCTTTTTCTTCTTCTTTTTCATCATTTTTCTTTTTTCATCATTTTCTTCTTCTTTCCTTTCATCATTTTTCTTCTTTCCTTTCATCATTTTTCTTCTTTCCTTTCATCATTTTTCTTCTGCTTTCACTTATTTTTATTTCCTTTCATTCTTCTTTCCTTTAACAGTTTTTTTTTCCTTTAATAATTTTTTTCTGTTTTTTTTTCTTTCCTTCAATAACTTTTCTTTTTTCTATTAATCGTTTTTTTCCTACTTTCTTTTATTTTCTTTTTTGTTGCTCCTTTTGGTTTTTCTTTCTTTTATTCATTTTCTTCTTCGTTCCATTTTTCTCTTTTCTTTTATCTTTCTTTCTTTTATTCATTTTCTTCTTCTTTCCGTTACTCGTTGTTCTTTTTTATTTTATTTTTATTTTATTTGTTTCTTTTTCTTTATCTTAATCATTTTTTCTTTTATTCGTTTTTTCTTCTTTCTTTTATTTTCATTCCTTTTTGCTTTTTCTTTCCTTTAATTATTTTCTTCTTCTTTCCATTAATCCTTGTTTTCTTTCTTTTATTTTTCTTTCTTTTATTTATTTTTCTTTTTTTCTTTAATTATTTTCTTCTTCCTTTTATTTTTTCTTTTCTTTATTCCTTTTGCGTTTTCTTTCCTTTAACAATTTTTCTTCTTTATTTTCATTATTTTCCTCTTTCATTTATATTTTTTCTTTAATCATTTTCTTCTTTTTTTCAATAAACGTTGTTTTTTTTTTCTCTTTTCTTTTTCAATTCTTTTAGTCATGCTTTTTGTCTTTCTTTTTCTTAAATATTTTCGTCTTTTTCCTTTAATTTTTTTCTTCTTTTATTTTTATTTCCTTTATTGCTTTTCTCTTTTCTTTCCTCTAATGATTTTCATTCTTTTTATGCTAATCTTTTTTCTCTTTATATTATTTTTATTTTCTTTATTCATTTTTTTATTTTTCTTCTTTATGCCTTTTGTCTGTTTTTCTTTCTTCTTCTTTACCCGATTCTTTTTCGTCCCTTTTCTCTTTTCTTTTCACTGCTTTTCTTAATTTATTTCAATAATTTTTCATTTCCTTCTTCACCGTTAATCATTTCTCTGTTACTTTTTCCTTCTTCAAATTCTTTTGCTTTCTTTTTCCTTTTCTTCCTCTTCGTATTTTTTCTTCTTTTTCACTATCTTCTTTTTCTCTAACCTTTTTTCTTTCTTAAAGCGTTCTTCCTCTCTTTTCCCCTTTAATATTTCTTCTACTTTGTCTTTCCTCGATTCCTTTTCCTTCTCCTTTTTCTTTCTTTTTTCATTCTTTCCGTTAATCATGTTCTTGTTCTTCTGTTTCTCGTTCATTTTTTCTTCTTTCTTTCTGTCGTTCCCCTTCTTTTTTCGCCCCTCAATTCCTCTAACTTTTATTCGCTTCATATATTTATATATATCACTTTTCTACGGTTTTTCTTCTATTTTTCAATCATTTTTCTTCCTTATTCTCTTCTCTCCCCTATTTTTTTTTCACTTAATCATTCTTCGTCTTTGTTAATAATAATTTTCTTCTTTTCCTTGAATTCTTCTTTTTTTTCATTTTCTTTTTTTCCTTTTTTCTTCTTCCTTTTTAGCATATTCTTTTCTAGTCTTCATTTTCTTTTTTTCTTCTTTCTCTTTAGAATATTCTTTTCTATTCTTCTTTTTCTTCTTTTCCTTTTTTCTTCTTTCTCTTTAGAATATTATTTTCTATTCTTCCTTTTCTTTTTTTTCCTTCTTTCTTCATCTTCTTCTCTCCTTTTAACCACTGTCCTTCTTGCTCTTCCTTCTTTTTTTTTCTTTTAATCATTTTCTCTATATATCTTTCGCTTGTCTTCCAGATTCTCTTTACAATCTCTCACCCTCGTCTGACCAGCGCTCACCTCTTTTCGTCTTCGTATCCACCCACTCTCTTCCGGACTCACACGTCTAACCCTCGACCAATTCTAGGCTTTATAATCAGGATTCATTGACTTGCACTATGTTCTACTAATGCGCCAGAATTCCCGTTAGGGTGCGTCCTCATGTTGACATGCTATCCCAAGGGACGCGATCGTCTGATTGGAAAATCGCCAGACCCGCTCGTCCATAATCCTCCTGTTCCAATAAACGGGCTATAGCGACCAGGACTCGACTCGATCGAACTTGATTGGTTCATACTTTACCGCTATGTCGTTTGGGGACTGCTCCATTTTCTCCTAGTTTGTCCTTTTGGCGAGCTCCGAAAGCCAAGACACGATTTCTGCACCCCTCCGCACCACCCAGACAGAGTTCTACAAACCAGAATCGCATTCACCACCTACTTGCCTACAGCGTAATATAACTACGCTGGCGGACTTTCGGATATGGTATGGGTAGCGGTTATGGTGGCTTGGGTGGCAGACAGGTCATGATCACGACAAGTTAGCTAGCCCTAAAGAGTCGACCTTATTATCCAGGAAATGTTTCACGTCTTCTGAAACAAGGCACGGTCATGTTTTCGTCATTTTTCAATTTTATTTTCTCTTTCTCTTTCTTTCAGCGATTGTTCTTATTTTGATTCAATTTTTCAAGTTGTTCTTACCGTTTTTTTTCCCTTCTTTCTTATTCCGTTTCAAAGCCTTTATTTCTAACATTTTTCCTTCGTTTTTTTTTTTTCAATGACTTTTCTCTTTCTTCGACAATCGCTTTTATATTGACTCAATATTTCAACTACTTTCCTTCTTCATCTCACTGAACCTTTAAACTTATTTCATCATTTTCCTTCGTTTTTTCTTAAACTTTTTTCTTTCTTTTTTTTTCAAGCTCGTTTTCGGCGATAAGTTCAGGCCTGGATTTTCAGTTTTCGTCTTCATTCCTTCCTTTCTTCTTTCGTTCTTTATTCTTGCTAAGCCTTTCTTCCTTCTATATTTCATCAATATCTGTCTATACCTCTAAGATGAGGTATTATGTTTACTTACATCATTTATATCATTCGAACTGTTATCCTCATCTTAATTGCCATATTCACAAAGTTTCAACCGTTGTACGATATGGCCTTCTTCAGGTGATTAGATCTCTGAGATGCGGTATTATGATTATTTATATTATTTACATTATTCGGCCGGTTATCCTCATCTTAATTGCCATATTCACAAAGTTTCAACCGTTGTACGCTACGGCCTTCTTCAAGTGATTGGATCTCTGAGATGAGGTATTATGGTTATTTATATTACTTACATTATTCGGACTGTTATCCTCATCTTAATTGCCATATTCACAAAGTTTCAACCGTTGTACGCTACGGCCTTCTTCAAGTGATTGGATCTCTGAGATGAGGTATTATGATTATTTATATTATTTACATTATTCGGACTGTTATCCTTATCTTAATTGCCATATTCACAAAGTTTCAACCGTTGTACGCTACGGCCTTCTTCAGGTGATTAGATCTCTGAGATGAGGTATTATGATTATTTATATTATTTACATTATTCGGACCCTTATCCTCATCTTCATTGCTATCTTCACAACGTTTCGGCTGTTGTACACTCCGGCCTTGTTCAGGTCATTAAAATTTCGAAACGAATCCTTTATTCCGTCCACCAGGATGGATTGTTCTAGTTCCACGTGCCATGCCTCTTCCTGATGTCTCAGTTATTTCCCTTTAACTCAACTCAAGTTTGGTTCACCACTACTGTGGCCTGGTATTGAACTTACAAAGTTTTGTGCCTAGTCACTGGATCTAACCAATGTCTTTATCCACTGGCCTAATGCAAAAACTGTTGTTGAGTTAAATGGAAATAACTGAGACATCCGGAAGTGGCATGGCATGTGGAACTAGAACAATCTGCTCCGGTGGACGAAATAAATGGCCCGGTTCGAAATTCCAATCACCTGAAGAAGGCCGAAGCATTTTGATATGGCAATAAAGATGAGGATAACAGTCCAGGTAATGTAAATAATCTAAGTATTTTTCATCATTTTTCTTTCGTCCTGGGTATGACGATAAACTTCATCCGGCAACAAGGAGAATAGATTTTTTGAGGAGCGTGGAACAACATCTTAATTGCTGTTGTTCCCAGCTCCAATCTGACCCGGGGTGGTAGAACTACTTAGGATCACAGCTATGGGCAAATAGTGACCCCCCCCACCCACAAACAAAAATCAAAACACTATGAAAGTATAAAAATACATTTTCACAGTAAAAATATCAGCAATAAACTTTTATATAAAAAATTACCAACAATACCTATTTAAAGTAGAATTGCCAACATGAAAGAACACTTTCATGACATTAATACAAAATATAACTTCAACAAAACAACATAAAACACACATATCACGGCCTCTAGTAATCATATTCACACAAACATGTATAAGCAAAAAAGCTGAGTATAATCTACCATGTAGTCAACTGTGAAAGCAGAATAACATATATTTTTATTACTTCAAAAACTCCCAAAGAAAATTAAATTTCGGCATTAAATGCCCCATAAGGTGTTGATATGCCGTTAAACAAACAAATCAATCAATCAATTTGAACTCCACGAAATAATCATTATCATTAACCTTTATTTTTAACCACTATATAATAAACATTATTTTTTAGATAACCATTACGCAAAATGAACATTCTTTCGTTATCTGCGCGTTGTCAATCTCTCAAATGGGTAGGGCCTGCCTAGAAAATCAGCATTCGAAGTATTGCTTATTAAGCAGATCGTTAAGAGTGCTCAAAATATTAACAGAGGTTTGTCGTTAATTCTTCTCCTATTGCCATGAAACAAACCAAATCATTTTTCTTCCTTTTTCAATCTCTTTTTCTCTTTCTTTTTCTCTTTCTCTTTGTCTTTCTTTTCTTCTTTCTCTTTCTTTTTCTCTTTCTCTTTCTTTTTATCTTTCCATTTTTATTTTTATTTTTATTTTTCTCTTTCTTCGACGATTGGTTTTATATTGATTTTGTTTTTCATCTTTTGTTGTCTTCTTTTTTCCTCTTCCTAAGACTTTATTTCTATCGTTTTCATCATTTTCCTTTCATTTTAATCTTTCTTTTTTATTTTTTATTTTTTTTTTTTGTTTGTTTGTTCTTTTTTTGGACAATTTCTTTCATAATAACTTAGGTTTTTCTTTTGTCTTCTTCAATCTTTATTTCTTACATTTTTCAATATGTTTCTTTCTTTTTCTTTATTTTTCCTTTTTTAAAACATAGCTTTCTTTCCTTCTTTCTTTTTTCTCTCTTTCTTCTTTATAAGTCCATTATTTTACATTCTCTTTTTCTTTTTCATTTACTTCTATTTTGTTTAGATTTAGTTTTTGTTTTTTTTTTTCATTTTCTCCTTCCTTCCTTTTTTCCTTCCTCCCTTTTTTCCTTCCTTCCTTCCTTCCTTCCTTCCTTCCTCACTTTTTCCTTCTTTTTCCTTCCTTCGTTCTTCCTTCCTTCCGCATAGATTAAAGGAATAATTTCATGTTTCATTTTGAGTTTTTTCTTATATATTGAACGAAAACCTTGCTTATTTTTTGAATTTCAAATGTTAGAATTTACCAAGCAGAATATACCAATTTCGACATCTTTTTACAATGTGAAAGACGAAAGAATGAATGAATGAATGAATGAAAAATTATATGAACTACGACAAAAACAGGAAGAATCAGATGAAGAATGAAAAAACGAACAATAACCAAAATATTTTGTGAAGAAAAAGAAAAGCAAAAGTAAAAAGAAAAGAAAAAAGAAAAAAAGAAACAGAAAAAAAGAAAAGAAACAGAAAAAATAAAAATAAAAGTAAAACAAAAACAAAAAAGAATAAGAATTTTAATTTTTACTTTTCTTTTTCTTTTGCTTTTGTTTTTCTTTTCCTTTTTCTTTTTCTTTTCCTTTTTCTTTTTCTTTTTCTTTTTCTTATTCTTTTTTTTACTTTTCTTTTTCTTTTTCTTTTCCTTTTTCTTTTTCTTATTCTTTTTTTAATTTTCTTTTTCTTTTCCTTTTTCTTTTTCTTATTCTTTTTTTTACATTTCTTTTTCTTTTCCTTTTTCTTTTTCTTTTTCTTATTCTTTTTTTTAATTTTCTTTTTCTTTTCCTTTTTCTTTTTCTTTTTCTTTTTCTTATTCTTTTTTACATTTTTTCTTTTTCTTTTCCTTTTTCTTTTTCTTTTCCTTTTTCTTTTTATTTTTCTTATTCTTTTTTTACTTTTCTTTTTCTTTTTATTTTCCTTTTTCTTTTTATTTTTCTTATTCTTTTTTACTTTTCTTTTTCTTTATACTTTCATTGTCTTTCTGTTTATTTTTATTTTATTTTTTCTTTTCTTATTTCTTTTTACTTTTCTTTTTCTATACTTTTTATTCTTACTTTTCTTTTTTCCTTTTCCTCACAATATTTTCTTTTTTCTTTATTATTTTTATTCTCTATTCGTCCTGGTTATCTTAATTTTTCATTCGTTCATTCAGTTTTTCGTTTTTCACATTGTAAAAAATGTCGAGATTGGTATATTCCGTTTGGTAAAGATTAACATTGAAAATTCAAATAATAAGCAAGGTCTTCGGTCTATATATTTAAAAAAAAATCTCTAAATGAAACAAAAGTATTCCTTTAGTTTATGGGGTCAATATTATGAAAGGTAGACTGTGTGTAGCGTTCTGTCTTGGACAGCACTTAAGTTGGGTTTTAGATGCCGTTTCTCGGGTGGCCCTTATGGATTGATGCAGAATAGGTGGCGTGATCGAAAAATAAAGAAATAATTCTGGCTTATTCATGTGCTACAACATTGAGATGTATGCCTTCTACGATACTTTTTTAAAAATGGTGACAGCAAAGAATTTCAGAGATGGTATCCCAACTGGTAGCGCTGAACTGAGGTGGACTGCCACAAGCTGGGCAAAGAGAATCTTTTTTTTTAAACTTGAATTCTTCCAGCTTTAAATAGAAAATGTCATAATTCACAGCCTCCACTCGTCCCAAACCAAAATGTTCGGGTCGAAATTGAGCGGAGATAGTTAGCAGTGTAGCCTCCACGACATTTGTGCTGACATAGCCAATTAAAAGGTCACTCCACCACTCCCAATTCGTGCTACCAAAGTCTTTGGAGGATTTGAACAGAGCGACCAATATGTTCAGCTATCAAAAATGTCATCGTTTTCTGTAAATCGCTGATATATCTTAAAATATTTCCACCATAAAATCAGTTTTTCTGCCTTTGAGAAAACGAATGGAAACATGTATATCCAAATAATTTGCATAGTAGTTTGTGTGTGTGTCTGTGTGTGTCTTTCTGTGTGTGCGCCTGTGTGTGTGTGTACGTGTGTGTGTGCGCGCATGTGTGGTTTTAGAATAAATGGGTTTTTGCCAGTGAGAAAATAGTAGCCACTTAGAGTTTCACATTTATTTTTCATATAGCAAATAGACTTATGTAGGTAAATAGAGATGGACATTTTCTCCAAAGATACAAGATAAAGAATGAGGCAGGCTAAAGTGTGAAGTGTACATATATATATATATATATATATATATATATATATATATATATATATATATATATATATATATATATATATATACATACACACACACGCACACATACACACAGTTCTGTTCAAAAGCAGATCGACGTTTTCCGACAGAATAATTGAAAATGGTAAAGTGTAACAGATAGATGATAGATAATGAACAGAATTAGATAGATAGATAGATAGATAGATAGATAGATAGATAGATAGATAGATAGATAGATAGATAGATAGATAGATAGAGGAAGAGAGAGAGAGATGAACAGGAGGAAATAGATAGATAGATAGATAGATAGATAGATAGATAGATAGATAGATAGATAGATAGATAGATAGATAGATAATGAACAGAATAGGATAGAGAGAGAGATAGTGGAAAAAAAGAGAGATGAACAGACGGAGATAGATAGATAGATAGATAGATAGATAGATAGATAGATAGATAGATAGATAGATAGATAGATAACGAACAGAATTGGATAGAGAGATAGGGGAGGGAGAAGAGAGATATGAACATACGGAGATAGATAGATAGATAGATAGATAGATAGATAGATAGATAGATAGATAGATAGATAATGAACAGAATGAGATAGATAGATAGATAGATAAATAGATAGATAGATAGATAGATAATGAACAGAATGAGATAGATAGATAGATAGATAGATAGATAGATAGATAGATAGATAGATAGATAGATAGATAGATAACGGAAATGGATAGATAGATAGAGAGAGAGAGAGAGATGGACAAACGAAGATAGATAGATAGATAGATAGATAGATAGATAGATAGATAGATAGATAGATAGATAAGGTTTTCTTTAATCATTTCATCCCAAACAAGTCTATAAAGGTGCATGGGGTTGCTGAATGTTAGAAAATAAAAAAAAGACTATTAAGGAAAGAAGACAATAAAAAGATAAGAATTAAGTAGACAGAAGATAACGATTGGCATTGCATTTAAATTTTTGAAAATCAAATGTGGCTGAAATGCATAAAACCAGAACAGATTTCCAGAAGCGAGAAGTGCGAGAGAAGAAACGCTTAACATAGAACATACGGTTATATCTATTTCAACTGTAATATGACGAGACCTTGACGCCAATCTAGTACTGCCTTTAAATTTATAATATCTAGGTATCATTGTGGAAAGTTCATCAAAACAATTACTATGAAAGTATTTATAGAAAAGGAATATGGAAGCTACCTTACGTCGATGGGAGAGTGCCTGAAGCCGCGATGCCAGGTCAGAAACAAAAACATTGCTGATACTTCGTTGGATTTTATCAAGAATCTCTAAATATATAGCCGAAGCACCAAACAGGATGTGGCAGCAATATTCAAAGCAAGGATGAATGGTAGACTTATAAATATTTAAGATAGATTCTTCTTTGAAATTTATCAAGAATCTCTAAATATATAGCAGAACCAGACGTGGCAGCAATATTCAAAGCAAGGATGAATCGTAGACTTATAAATATGTAAGATAGATTCTTCTTTGGATTTTATCAAGAATCTCTAAATATATAGCCGAAGCACCAGACCAGATGTGGTAGCAATATTCAAAGCAAGGATGAATGGTAGACTTATAAATATGTAAGATAGATTCTTCTTTGAAATTTATCAAGAATCTCTAAATATATAGCAGAAGCACCAGACCAGATGTGGGAGCAATATTCAAAGCAAGGACGAATTGTAGCGAGAAAGATTGTCTAGCACGACACAGTGAACCGACTTTTTCTCTGCAGATGTACTAACTGATCCAATTTAATCTTTATTAAATTACTAGCTTAAAAGGCGCCCTGCTCCTGCGGTGGGTTCTTGATTGGGCCTTCATGCACATTAGCTAGGGAGGAGTAGATGCAATAGGCAACAATAAGCTACAGAAAAACTCAAAATTGATCTCTGAATTTAAGTATTACATTATTATTTAAGCTTACCTTTTAAAAGTTCAACAATGATTCTTCTGTCGCCACTTAATTTAAAGACAATTTGATGTACGTAGGTCTTTACTTTTCGTAGAAAGAATTATTTTTATTTAATGGGTGACTTTCGCTGAATTTCGTAATTAATTTGATTATTACCAAATTCATTACCAATTGTTATCGAATCAAAAAAATACGTCGCAAAAAATCACAAAAATATTCCCGAAAACAATCGCAGAAATGAAAACTTAGGAATCCAAAATTTCAAGATTGCGAATCCGGAATGTTTTTTAATTTGCTCACAGAGTCGGCCTGATTCCAAAATGGTATATGTTGGGTTACGACCTCTAAGGGAAAATTTGAAAACACGGAGATATTTTTGTTATTTTGAAACACTGTAATTTAAGAACAGTAATTTTTTCGTTTGAATATGAGCTATTGAAAGTGAGATAGTTGTGTCACATTAATTGTTTTTATCAGTAGAAACCAAGATGGCAGAATTCGAAAACAATCGCAATAATGAACATTGGGAATCCAAAATTTCAGGATTGCGGGTTCGGATCAGACCGAAAATGTTTTTAATTTTCTCACAGAGTCGGTCTGATTCCAAAATGGTATGATATGTTGGGAGTATGAAAACATAGACAATTTTATTTTGAAACACTGTAATTTTTTTCATTTGAACATGAGCTATTGAAAGTTAGAGAGTTGTGTCCCTTTAATTGTTTTTATCAGCCAAGATGGCGAAAACCGAAAACAATTGCAGTAACAAAATTTCAGGATTGCGGGTCCATATCCGACCCGGAATATATTTAATTTGCTCACGGAGTCGGTCTTATTCCAAAATGGTATGATATGTTGGGCTACTGCCTCTAGGAGTAAAGTTGAAAAAGTGTGATACACTGACATTCGCATTTATTATATAGATTAAATAATTAGATGTACATTATTAATTTGAGGGTAAAATTTTATGGTTGGTGGAAAATTGTGTGTACTGCGAAAGCTTAGAGTATGTGGGTTGTATGGTTTGGTTTAATTCGATTATTATTATTATTATTTATAACGTTTTAGTTTATTCTTTGCCTCTTCCCCAAACTCATATGCTTTACAGCTTTGGCCTCTTGGCAACTCTGACCTCGGGGTAGTGTCTGTAGATCTTTCTTTCCACTCGTCTATTAGGCAAGAGTCTCTTATTAACAGTAGTAGATAGGTTTGCCTATCATCCATTTTACACCCCTCGCCGGTCTTTTGAACAGGAATAGAGGTTTATGACTTGTTTCCTGTTTAGGATTGGGTTTTCCGTTCCTTCTAAAGGCTACTTCAACTCTATACTTCTAAAGTCTCCATCTAAACTCTGAAGTTTTGTTTTTCCTCATAGAGTGCGTGGCCATGGTTAAATGTAAATAAATAGCAGAACTGCCTAACAAACAGAATTAAGTTTGCAATAAAAAAAACTAAGTCTTATTTCGATCCGTGGTTGATTGAATCTGTAGATGCTAAACCCGCGGATACGAGGAACCGATTGAACCCTTGATAAAAATAACATAAAATCGTCCTTTCCACATATTGCTGGAACAGGAGTAGGAGTTTATCCCTTGTTTCCTGTTTAGGATTGAATTTCCGGTTCTTTCCAAAGTCTACTTCAATTTTATACTTCTAACGTCTTCTTTTATTTGCTATTTTTTCCTTCCATAAAAGTAGATAGGTTCGTCTATCGTCCGGTTCACACACCTCCCAGGCCTTTTAAAAGAAGAGGTTTAGCCCCTGTTTCCTGTTGAAGATTGGGTTTCCGGTTCCTTGTAAAGTCTACTTCAGTGCTATATTTCTAACGCTTTTCATTTCCTGCGTTAATATAACTCCACAAAGTAAACCACTACCTTGAGTGGCTCTTGAGCCTTGCATTGGGTAAACATTAACTAAAAAAAGAGATATTTTTGTTATGAACGCAGTGATTGGTAATTATTTCGTGATTTTCTTCGCGATGTTATATGGAATTCAATTTTTAACCATTGAGGTTTCTGGGTGAAAGCTTGCACCTAAGCCTTCGTGTCAGCACATAAATACCAAATGAAACCGCTATCTTCTTTTTGGTTCACTCTTGCATGTTCAGCTGCTATAGCCCACACGAATCACTTTTTCCGGCTATACCAACATGACAGTTCGGATCATAGCAGCCGCCTCTTTGGATCCGCTCGTAATGAGTGTAAGCGTATCCTCAACGAGGCAAAGTCGTTATTCGCTGATAGTTCGAGGCCCCCGCATAGCCTCTCACACGTTTGGTTTTAGAAATTCATTGCAGCTCTGTAAGAGCGTGTTGAGCAAGAGTAAATCCTCAGTGCCGGCTGTCTTCAATCAGTTTGTAGTAGTTATCAACTTATCTACTGATAAAACAGAATGCTTGGCTCGAAAATTCGCTTCCAACTCCACTCTCGTCTCTTCGTGCCTAATTTCCCGCCTAGAATGGAATCTCTACTGAGTGACAAGGTATATAATTCCGTCTAGGGTTTCTTCTATCATCTCCAAACTAGATATCCACAAGGCTTTGACGATATCCCTGCAATTGTCCTAAGGAAATGTGCTCCTGAGCTGACTCCTATTCTTTCTAAACTCTACAATAAATGCCTCGCTGCTTCTTGCTTTTCAGCTTGTTAAAAATCCTCCCCTGTAGTTTCTGTCTTTAAGAACTCTGGTGACCATTCTGGTTCCTCGAATTACCGTCCAATTAGTCTTTTACCTCTGTTTGGCAAAATCCTAGAGGCTTTAATCAACTTGGAATTAATTAAGTGTCTCACATCTCATGACCTTTCGGCTATAGCTTTTTCATCTCTTGTATTTTATAACTTTTGCATCTTTTGAAATTTTTTCTCCTGTGCAACTTTTTCATTTTTGTGTATCTTTTACAGTTTTCGAGACTTTTTTTATTTTACAGATGTTACATCTTTCATAGATTTTACTCCTTTACATCTTTTTATTTTTTTCTGTCTTACAGCTTTTGCATCTTTTACATCTTTTGCATCTTTTACCTCTTTTACATCTATTGCATGTTTTACACATTTTACATCTTTTACAGCTTTTCTTTAATTTTTGCATATTTTACGATTGTTGTAACTTATACATCTTTTACAACTTTTGCATCATTTAAAATTTAATCTCTTGTCCAACTTTACATATTTTTAATCTTTTAGACCTTTTGAGACTTTCTTTTATTTTACAGATGTTACATTTTTCATAGATTCTACTTTTTTACATCTTTTTATTTTTTTTTTTTTCTATCTTAAAGCTTTTGCATCTTTTATAGATTTCGGCACTTTTGCATCTTTTACATCTATTGCATGTTTTACACATTTTACATGTTTTACAGCTTTTCTTTAATTTTTGCATATTTTATGATTGTTGTAACTTATACATCTTTTACAACTTTTGCATCATTTAAAATTTAATCTCTTGTCCAACTTTACATATTTTTTGTGTCTTTTAGAGCTTTTGAGACTTTTTCATTTTACAGATGTTACATCTTTCAAAGATTTTACTTTTTTACATCTTTTTATTTATTTTTTTTTCTATCTTACAGCTTTTGCATCTTTTATAGATTTCGGCTCTTTTGCATCTTTTACATCTTTTGCATCTTTTACAGATTTCGGCTCTTATTGCATCTTTTACATCTTTTGCATCTTTTACAGATTTCGGCTCTTTTGCATCTTTTACATCTTTTGCATCTTTTACAGATTTCGGCTCTTTTGCATCTTTTACATCTTTTGCATCTTTTACAGATTTCGGCTCTTTTGCATCTTTTATATCTTTTTAATATTTTATGATAGACTAAAAAAACAAACCGATCTTACAGATACAGAACACAGAGAAGGAGCCGACAGGGTTTCATCAATAAGTCCGTAGCTTACAGAGCTACTTAGCTAAAATTTTAATTGATTTTCTTTAAGCATTTCACCCCAAGCAAGACGGGAGTACCACTAGCATGGAAAGCGAAAATGGGAACAAGAATAAAATGGGGTGATAAAGGAAAGGATGAAGATAAGGATAGGGAATAGATCAAGGCATCTGGAAATGTCGATTGACATTGCATTTGAATATTTGGAGATTAAAGCTATCAGGGAAGCAAGTAAGAGGAAAGGAGTTCCCAAGTCGGGAAGTGCGAGACATGAAGCTATGGGTGTAGAAGAGACGGCTACATTTAACCCTTCCGACGGTGAAAGGGTGGGACTGAGATGCCAACCTAGTAGCACGCTTAAATTCATGCAGTCTTGGAATCTAGCGAAAATAGCTCATCGGAGTAGTTACCGTGAAAGTATTTGTAGAAAAGACAGAGGGAAGCGACGGCACATCTGTGAGAGAGCGACTGTAAACGAGATGCCAGATCAGGGTCAATCACATTGCATATCCGTCTCTGTATTTTGTCGAGGACCATAAGACGAAAAGGATTACTAATTAACCCATAGCTAGGGAAGAAGGAGTGAATCCATACCTAATCAGAATTTCATAAACAAACAAGAAATTATAATGTGGATATAAAGTGGGAGATCAATTCCATATTACAGTCTCTATATGGATGGATCCCTCTCTTTGTAGTCGCTGTAGTTTTTATGCATTTATATTCCAGAGAATACAAATAAATCTAAAACATATGCTTGTGTAGCTAATCAGTATTTCATTGATTGATTCGTTTTTTACGGCTTATCAACAGGTTATTTAAAGCCAGAAAACATTTTCAGATTGTAAAACATTTTGGAAATTAAAAAAAAAAAGATATTATCATATGGATATAAAGTGGGGAATCAATTCTGCATTACAATCAAAATGTAAAGTGATCCCTCAATTTGTGGCCACTCTAGTTTCTATACATTTATATTCTAGAGAATGTAAATAAATCTAAAAGATATGCCTGGGTAGTTAATCAGCATTTCATTGATTCGTTTTCTACGGCTTATCATCAAACAAGAAATTGTAATGTGTATATAAAGTGGGGGATCAATTCTACATTACAATCAATATGTAAACTGATCCCTCTGTTTGTGGCCACTCCAGTTTCTATACATTTACATTCTATAGAATGTAAATAAATCTAAAAGATATGCCTGTGTAGCTAATCAGTATCTCATTGATTGATTCGTTTTCTACGGCTTATCATCAAACAAGAAATTGTAATGTGTATATAAAGTGGGGGTCAATTCTACATTACAATCAATATGTTAACTTATCCCTCAATTTGTGGCCACTCTAGTTTCTATACATTTATATTCTAGAGAATGTAAATAAATCTAAAAGATATGCCTGGGTAGCTAATCAGCATTTCATTGATTCGTTTTCTACGGCTTATCATCAAACAAGAAATTATAATGTAGATATAAAGTGGGGGATCAATTCTGCATTACAATCAGCGTGTAAACTGATCCCTCAATTTGTGGTCACTCTAGTTTCTATACATTATGATTCGTTTTCTACGGCTTATCATCAAACAAGAAATTATAATGTAGATATAAAGTGGTGGATCAATTCTACATTACAATCAATGTGTAAACTGATCCCTCAATTTGTGGTCACTCTAGTTTCTATACATTATGATTCGTTTTCTACGGCTTGTCAATCCAGTTCAGTTCGTTATATTCACTTCGGCGAAAATAAACTTGGGAAAGTGGGTATGAATGTGCCTCTTCACCCCCAGCTATGGCGTAATTAGTAAGACTTGCATCATTAAATCATTGCTATCTTCAAAAGAGGTTCGTTCAATCTAAATTATTTTCTGATTTTATATAACCTGCAAAAGGAAATTTAAAGGCAGAAGATAACAATGATTTAGTGGTAAAAATCTTACAAATTATCTCATAGCTGGGGGAAGGGGTGGATTCATAGGTAGATAGATATGAAGAGACTGAGATAGATAGATAGATAGATAGATAGATAGATAGATAGATAGATAGATAGATAGTCACACATTATGAAATGGACAAAGTCCGACAATTATTTTAAGACATTTTTATGTTTATACGTTTTTTTTTATAGAACGTATAAACATAAAAAAAGTCTTAAATTAATTGTCAGTCCATTTCATAATGTGTGACGTCATTTGTTTACATTTGGATACGCACCAAGCAGATATGAATGTACGAGTAAAGATTATGGAGAATTGTAGTTTAAAATACTGTTTATTATAAACAGAAGATTTAATTAAATATTTGTATCTACAAAAAAAGGACGTATATACATAAAAAATGGCTTAAAATAGATAGATAGATAGATAGATAGATAGATAGATAGATAGATACGAAGAAACTGATAGATATGAAGAGAATGAGATAGATAGATAGATAGATAGATAGATAGATACGAAGAAACTGATAGATATGAAGAGAATGAGATAGATAGATAGATAGATAGATAGATAGATAGATAGATAGATAGATAGATACGAAGAAACTGATAGATATGAAGAGAATGAGATAGATAGATAGATAGATAGATAGATAGATAGATAGATAGATAGATAGATAGATACGAAGAAACTGATAGATATGAAGAGAATGAGATAGATAGATAGATAGATAGATAGATACGAAGAAACTGATAGATATGAAGAGAATGAGATAGATAGATAGATAGATAGATAGATAGATACGAAGAAACTGATAGATATGAAGAGAATGAGATAGATAGATAGATAGATAGATAGATAGATAGATAGATAGATAGATAGATAGATAGATAGATACGAAGAAACTGATAGATATGAAGAGAATGAGATAGATAGATAGATAGATAGATAGATAGATAGATAGATAGATAGATACGAAGAAACTGATAGATATGAAGAGAATGAGATAGATAGATAGATAGATAGATAGATAGATAGATAGATAGATACGAAGAAACTGATAGATATGAAGAGAATGAGATAGATAGATAGATAGATAGATAGATAGATAGATAGATAGATAGATACGAAGAAACTGATAGATATGAAGAGAATGAGATAGATAGATAGATAGATAGATACGAAGAAACTGATAGATATGAAGAGAATGAGATAGATAGATAGATAGATAGATAGATAGATAGATAGATAGATAGATAGATAGATGCATAATGAACAGATAGATAGATAGATAGATAGATAGATAGATAGATAGATAGATAGATAGATAGATAGATAAAATTTCTTAACATACATACATACATAAGCAACTTCCGATCAATCTTTTCCTCAATCTCAAGTTGCAAAGGAAGTGGTGTCTAAATGCTCAGGAGACGACCGTCATCGTACACCCTATAGGCCTTCTATATTATTAAAAACACCACCAATTGGGAACGGACACCTTATTAACATCTCTTTACGGCCAACCCCCATCCCCTTCAAATATCTTTCTTCCTGGCAGCAATGGTTTCCATATTTCGGCCTCCTACGTTGCAGAGCTGGTATTAAGTAGACATATTAGTTTGAAATACGTTAACGACACGTTAGAACTTTTGGTGAGTTTGACACCTCCACCGCCCATCTCCCCCGCGGTGGAAATTACTGACGTGATGTTTGTATAATTAGGAAGGAAATGTGTGTTTCTTATGTTTGCGTAGAGATAAGAGGTGAATTGTCTAAAATGAAATATATTAGGTTGGTGCAAAAATGATGACGTAATAATGTCGTTTTTTGACGTATTTTTTAACGTCAAAAAACGACATTATTACGTCATTATTTTTGCACCAACCTAATACTTTAAAGTGAATGGAGATGAATGCGGAAGGAGTGAGAAAAGAGTGAGAAAAGAAAAGGAGGGGGACATATTAAAGAGAAAAGAAAATATATCACCAGTATGGAACGTAGACAATGGGTTTGTTCGCCATTTTTTTTAATCATTTCGCCCCAAGCAATGCAATAAAGCCACTAAGACGCAAAGGGGGAACTGAGTGTGAAAAAATATTTAAAAAAAACATTATTAAGAAGAGGGTATACTAAAGGGACAGTAATTAAAAAGAGAAGATAATGATTAATATCTGTCTATATCTCTGAGATGAGGTATTATGATTACTTTCATTATTTACATTATTCGGACTGTTATCCTCATCTTCATTGCCATATTCACAACGTTTCAACCATTGTACGCTCCGGCCTTCTTCAGGTGATTGGATCTCCGAGCTGAGGTATTGTGATTACTTGCATTATTTACATTATTCGAACTGTTATCCTCATCTTCATTGCCATATTCACAACGTAACATAACTGTACAATATCTGTCTATATCTCTGAGATGAGGTATTATGATTACTTGCATTACTTACATTATTCGGACTGTTATCCTCGCCTTCATTGCCATATTCACAACGTTTCGATCATAGTACGCTCCGGCTTTCTTCATTTTTTTTTTATTTTTTTATCTTGGTTGGTCTTGACTGCATCGAATTCATGTCTGTAGGAGTTATCCAGGTCGTAATGGATCCTATTTCGGTCTTCTTCGTCTGTAATTCTGTTGAAGAAAGACTCGAGTTTCTGGGAAATATTAGATTGTAGTTTCTGATTTATCCAACGGTTGTACTAGATTCACTCTCGGACAAGGGCGTGTTCCGCTTTCTCTCCGACCAGAGAAGCTCTCCTTAAATTGACAGGGAGTCTTGGTGCCAAGCCTGAAGGAATAAGTCGTAGGTCTCTGTAGGAATGTCAGATGGTTTGAAATTCGTGCCTGCTTGTGGTGAGACTTTTAGATTCTTCTAGTTTCACGTGCCATACCTCTTCCGGTCTCAGTCAGTCCTTGAGGTCACATAGCCAAATGGATAAAGGCGTTGGTTAGATCCAGGGACTAGACCCAAAGATTTGTGAGTTCAATACCAGACCACAGCTGTGGTAAACCAAAACTTGGAGAATTGAGCTAAAGGGAAATAACTGAGACACCCGGAAAAGGCGTGGCACGTGGAACTAGTACAATCTACCCCGGTGGATGAAATAAATGGTTCGTTTCGAAATTCTAATCACCTGAAGAATGCCGGAGCGTACGACGGTCGAAACGTTGTGAATATGGCAATGAAGATGAGGATAATAGTCCGAATAATGGAAGTAATGCAAGTGAGAAATGAGTGAGAAAAGAAAGGAGGAGAACATATTAAAGAGAAAAGAAAATATATTAGCAGTATGAAACGTAAACAATGGGTTTGTTCGCCATTTTTTTAATCGTTTCACCCCAATCAAGGCAATAAAACCACTACGACGCAAAGAGTAACTGAGTGTGAAAAAATATGAAAAAATAAATTAAAAACAGTAGAGAGGACAATAAAAGGACAGAAATTAAGAAGACAGAAGATAACGATTAATATTCCATTCAAATTTTTGAAGATCAAAGTTGACTGGAAAGCAAGAGGCCTGTAAGTTGTCCACGGGCAAGAAATGCGAGAGAAGAAATTGTAAGCATAGAACGTACGGTTACATCTTGTCATTTCAACTGGAAAATAATGAGACCTAATTGCCAATCTAGCACTGTGTTTAAATTCATAATGTCGAAGTACCAAAGAACAAAGCTCATCAGAACAATTGCCAGGAAAATGGTTTATAGAAAAAAGAACCCAGGGGCGCTACATTACAGTAGGGGGAAAGTGACTGAAACCGATATGCCAGGTCAGGACCGATAACATTGGAGATAGAAATGGCACAGGGAAGCTATGTTATACCAACAGATAAATGCCACTATGATGTCATAACAGATTGCGTAAGCAATATATGAATAACGTCGAATAGATAGATAGATAGATAGATAGATAGATAGATAGATAGATAGATAGATAGATAGATAGATAGATTAGGTTAGGTTGGTTAATTGTATATGTCCACACTTGTTTGATTATTTTGTTTAATTTTGTATGGAGCACTCAGTGTGGAACAAACTCTCTACTCAAGAATAATAGCCAACCAGATTCGCTAGACATTACCTATTGCCACTATTATATCACTATTTGCAAATGACTCTTACTATGAAAAAGAACTAGACCTTGATTTTACTATGAAAGATTCATTGCAATTTTTTTTACTAACAATGACCCCTCGCCGATGCATCTGGGATAGATAGATTCACGGAGATACACGTTGATAAACTCGTGTGTGTCAAATTAATCGAAATCACGAATCACTTAAAGAGTCTGCAGGAAACATGTGACATCTCTAGAAAGAAAGTCCTGTGTTTCACATACTTCCAACTGATTTATCCTGAAAACATAGCCACTTGATTCAAAACGCGTATGAAAAGTATCCGGTGATTCCACGATGTTAGAAAAGCAATTTACTACCATTTTATACGAAACTGTTTTCCGACGAGCTACCTTGAATTCTTTAAAAAAACATTATTTTCTTACAATTGGAAAATAGCGAATACAGTCTATGTACGCAGTCTTAATTCCGGGTGCTTCTTTCTTCCAAGTATTGAATATATATATATATATATATATATATATATATATATATATATATATATATATATATATATATATATATATATATATAGCATAATGAGAAGCCACGTATACTTTCTTAATATGTATATATAGAAAAGGTTGCAAATTAAAAAATAATAATGTTTTTTTATGAAAGTATTTATTTATATATATATATATATATTTGATATTTTAGATTGACCTCAATCTTTCTTCAGAAATAACTGTTTGTTACAAATAGATTAAAATTACTGTTTGTTTACAAGTAGCGTCCGTCGCGAGACGCGGACGTCACGTGATATGGAACGCCACTGTGTTTGAATATTATTACAGTTAGATTTACGTTAGGAATATTCGTATATATATATTATTTTTTTTAATTTGCAACTTTTTATATATATATATATATATATATATATATATATATATATATATATATATATATAGTCCTCGGAGTCTAATCAACATCCCCCATTTTGTTTTCCATACAGCTGGAATAAAATTCCCGTTATGTTCCCCTGGATCCAATTGCTCATATGAAAATAGCCAAATTCCTTCGCTTACTAGAGGATTTCCAGTTTTTGGTAGCAGCTATAGTTTTTAGATAAAATAAATCACATCAGCAGCGACCTGTCTCAATCGATTGTCAATAAGAATTGCCAAATCCTCATATCCAAGGTTGAAGTGAGTCAGGACAATAGAATGAGAGAACGCCAATTTAGTGTATTGTGTGTGGAAAAGGCGGGAAGAAAATTCATAATAATATTCCAATCAGTGGTTAACTGGGGCAAGAAATGGCTTGTAAATGTTAACGCCTCCGAAACAAAACTGCTCTCATTTAACCACCAGATAGAAATTTAACTGCCTGCCATCACTAGACTCCTAGAGAGCAAAATACTACGCCTTCTTGACTTCACGTTTTCAACTGACTTGAAGTCGGTCGACTACATCGAATTAATACCCGCATCTACTGCAAGGAAAGTTGGGTCAATGTGTCGTGTCAGAAAATTATTTCTTGTCAGAGTCCATCTTGCACATTTACAAATCTACCATTCGTCCGTGCATTGAATGCTGTTGCCATATCTGGTCTGATGTTGCTGCTATTCATCTCCAGGTTCTTGACAAAATCCAAAGAAAGATATGCAATGTAATCGATCCTGACCTGGCATCTCGACTTCAGTCACTTTCTCACCGTCGTGATGTGGCTTCCCTCTGTCTTTTCTACAAATATTTTCATGACAACTGGTCTGACGAGCTTTTTTTTCCTGGTGCTCCGACTACATGAATTTAAGCGTGCTACAAGATTGGCATCTAGGTCCCACCATTTTCTCGCACTTCCTGCCTGGGAATTCCCTTTCGTTTATTGGCTTCCTTGATAAGCCCAATCTTCCCGTTCATCTTTTGTTCTCTCCTCAGTCCTCCTTATCCTCAGTTTTTTCTCTCATTTTCACTCCCTGTGCCCCATGAGTACTCGTGTCATTTCCGCTTTGCTTGGAGCGAAACGATGACAGAGGAGGACTGACATTGAAAATAAATTTAAAACAGTGCTCCGAGACAAACACTTAGGGGCTGATGATACGGCTTGAAATGGACTATCTCTATATTGAGGTAATTCATATATATATATATATATATATATATATATATATATAAAATCCTTGGGAGATATTGCCATTGTTTTTTTATTATATTCAAAGTCATTCTTTATATATATATATATATATATATATATACATATATATATATATATATATATATAGAGAGAGAGAGAGAGAGAGATAGATAGATAGATAGATAGATAGATTTTACAGCAAAAAATAAAAAATACCTCAACATTCATATAGGTTATTATATATAGAGAGAGATAGTCTATTATATATATATATATATATATATATATATATATTACAGCAAAAAAAAACAAAAATTACCTCAACATAGAGATTGTCTATTTCAAGCCTTGCTGTACGCGGCTATCATCGGCCCCTAACTCCTCGGAGCATTCATATATATATATATATATATATATATATATATATATATATATCGAAAGTTGGGAGGACGTCGCCGACGATCTCTTAGACTAGAGACGCGATTTACACCGAGCGCTGGAGCGAAGAGAGGTGAAAAGAAAGTTTGCCGCCAGTGAAAAGTGTGCTCGATGGCAAGAAAACAACAAGGCAACATCTGTGGGGTGGAACGTCTTCACAAGCATTCGTTGCAATCGAGACTGTCACTCCCGTGTGGGCTTGTATAGCGATAACAGACCCTACGCCGCCTCCAGCAGCTGAATGATAACACTTTGCGGCCGGAGCCATGGTCTCTCGCGACTGACGGAAGCAATGTATCTTCCTTGGGAGATATAGGCATTTTTATTATTATTATTATATTCAAAGTCATTCTTTTTCTGTTTGAATTTTTTGGATGAGGACTATTGACCTCATCATTGTTATAATGATGACAACGTTTCGGCCATTGGGCCCTACGGTTTTTCTCATGTTTATATCGATTTACAGCGAATTCTGAAGTGAAACTTTTGCTTAGTATACGGAGGTAGATTGTTCTCGTTCCACAGCCGGTGTCTATCTGTTAATATATCTGTTAAAAATGAGATATCATTGTTATTTAGACGACAGTTTATCCATTGCACCATACACACACACACACACACACACACACACACACACATACACACATATATATATATATATATATATATATATATATATATATATATATATATATATATATATATCATAAATTAACTGATTTAAAATATGGTTTCATAGCTACACAAGAATTAACATGTTTCAAAAACCGAAGCTAAAAACTTAATTAAATTAAAAACATTAGTTCTGTTTCATCTTCAAGTGAATTTTTATTTAATCATATGATTAAATTTGAAGTTTTTAGCTTCGGTTTTTGAAACATGCTAATTCCTATGTAGCGAAGAAACCATATTTTAAATCAGTTAATTTATAATATTTATGCTCTGTAAATTTACATTGAGCACTGTTTTGTAAAAATAAAAATATCAATAAGAACACCGGATTATATATATTACTGTTCTTTCTTTTTATTATAATACATACATACATACATATATATATATATATATATATATATATATATATATATATATATATATATATATCAAGTATGTGGTGCAGTTCAATTTACATTACATGAATCATTCATACAAAAAACAGATATAGAAGTTAATGATTTAAATGGCGAGAATACATCTTCGCAAACAAATTTAATAAAGTACATTAACCCCGAACCTGTAGATGAATGTTATGATCCCTGTTTATAAATTCCAGTTGCATAAGGTCTTTTTAGTTTTTTACAAGCTTTTGTCTGTCCCTACAGACATCTACAGTAATAACAGGACAACGAAAATATAGATGTAATCCGAAAAAATGTTTTTAGAAATGTGGTATTGTTAATTGTAAGAAATTTTTGGAGGGCGTGCAGTCACAACGCTGAGGTTATTGCCGAGAAGTAAAAAACAAAAACAAATCTATTTCCATACCTGAAGATGTCTGTAGGAACAGACGAAAGCTTGTAAAAAAACTAAAAAAAAGACCTTATGCAACTGGAATTTATAAACAGGGATCATAACATTCATCTACAGGTTCGGAGTTAATGTATTTGTTTGCGAAGATGTATTCTCGCCATTTAAATCATTAACTTCTATATCTGTTTTTTGTATGAATGAATCATGTAATATATATATATATATATATATATATATATATATATATATATATATATATATATATATATATATATATATATGGGTAGGTTTTTGTGTTACATCTGTGTTCAATTGAGTTTATGTGTATTGATTTTCGGTTTCCTGTGCCGCTTTTTGGCATTTTACAAACGACGTCGGTGCCAGTCAGTATTGGTGGCATGGAGAGGGGGAGACGGGCTGCATGGGCAACTGCCAATCTCCCATAAAATTCTGCACAGGCCTACGGGATAGAGCGTCTTCACATGCGTTCGCGCGGGCCTGTACAGCCATAACAGATGTCACACCACCATCAGCAGGCGAGGCTTAAGTCTTTGGGCGCAGATCCATGGGGTCTCCTGAGGTCGACAGATGGCATATATATTCCATGGAAAATATGGGCTTTGATTTTCTTATTTATTCAAAGTCATTCCTTTTTCTGGCTGAATTTCTCCAATGAGGAATTATCAGGATTTACATTATTTATATTCGGACTATTGTCCTTATCTTTGTTGATATTATCACAGCAATTTGGCAGTTGTTCCCTACGGCCTTCCTCGGGTGTATACTGAGCAGCTGAGTCATGATTCTTTGGGTGCAGGTCTTTAGACTGTCGAGAGCGACGGATGCCACACACAGACACACATATTACACAGATATTTATATATATATAGAAAGAGAGAGACAGACAGACAGATAAAGAGATTAAATATATATATAGATAGATTAAATATATAGAGAGATTAAATATATATAGAGAGATTATATATATATATATATATATATATATATATATATATATTAAATAGGTCAATGTCTGATCCTTACCCCTCCTCCTCATTATTAATTATTGTAATAAAATAAAAATAAATTTTAAAACCCTCCCTTCCCTCTCTAATCACGACATGTCTCTCACACTATTCCTCACCACCCTCTATGTCAACTTATATAAGCTTAATACTGCCCGTCAAAAGTTTAAATTTTAAATTCATTTTTCGTTTTACCTTTGAGAGTGAAGTCTGAAGATCCAGAGAAAAATAAAATTGTGTGTGCGTATTCAGGCAGCATATCTTAATTCAACCATGTTTCGCTGAAGGAGTCTAGACATATTATATTTATCTTTATTTTATTCCTGTCAAATTCACGGATCAATTTCTTAATGTCGTTATTAAACTGATTAAGGAAGAAGCCGTAGATATTTTCATTTAATTTATTTCGCCCAGGTAATTTCAATCTTATCCAAGCTCATTTTCAAGGGAAAATTACTAAGACAATTTTTTTATGATATGTATATATATATAGTTTATGCAAAACTAGGTAATCCGTATGGATAGACCCAATGAGGATGATATCCAGAGCTCAAAGTAAGTTCAGAGCAATATATATATATATATATATATATATATATATATATATATATATATATATATATATAAGCTTATGAAAGACACAATTCAGTTATGATCTAATATAGATAGATAGATAGATAGATAGATAGATAGATAGATAGATAGATAGATAGATATGAACAGACGAATAGATAGATAGATAGATAGATAGATAGATAGATAGATAGATAGATATGAACAGACGAATAGATAGATAGATAGATAGATAGATAGATAGATAGATAGATATGAACAGACGAATAGATAGATAGATAGATATGAACAGACGAATAGATAGATAGATAGATAGATAGATAGATAGATAGATAGATAGATAGATAGATAGATATGAACAGACGAATAGATAGATAGATAGATAGATAGATAGATAGATAGATATGAACAGACGAATAGATAGATAGATAGATAGATAGATAGATAGATAGATATGAACAGACTAATACATAGATAGATAGATAGATAGATAGATAGATAGATAGATAGATAGATAGATAATGAACAAGAAGTGATTCAAGTTACATTTTGCTGTTTGATGGTTTGATCAGATTTTAAGAATTTGAAAACTTTTCAGCACTTGATAGAGGGATTATGCATACAAAGAAAAAAAGAAACAAACAACGAAAGAAAGAAAGAACGAATTAAGGAAAGATAAATAAAATAAAAAAGGAAACGTATTTGTTAATCGGGAACTAACAATATAAAAACGAAAGACTGAAAGAAAGAAAAGTTGGAAAGAAAGACGGAAAGAAAGAAAAGTAGGAAAGAAAGAAAAGTTGGAAAGAAAGAAAAGTCGGAAAGAAAGACGGAAAGAAAGAAAAGTAGGAAAGAAAGACGGAAAGAAAGAAAAGTAGGAAAGAAAGAAAAGTTGGAAAGAAAGAAAAGTTGGAAAGAAAGACGGAAAGAAAGAAAAGTAGGAAAGAAAGAAAAGTTGGAAAGAAAGAAAAGTTGGAAAGAAAGACGGAAAGAAAGAAAAGTAGGAAAGAAAGACGGAAAGAAAGAAAAGTAGGAAAGAAAGAAAAGTTGGAAAGAAAGAAAAGTCGGAAAGAAAGACGGAAAGAAAGAAAAGTAGGAAAGAAAGACGGAAAGAAAGAAAAGTAGGAAAGAAAGAAAAGTTGGAAAGAAAGAAAAGTCGGAAAGAAAGACGGAAAGAAAGAAAAGTAGGAAAGAAAGAAAAGTTGGAAAGAAAGAAAAGTTGGAAAGAAAGACAAAAAGAAAGAATAGTAGGAAAGAAAGAAAAGTTGGAAAGAAAGAAAAGTTGGAAAGAAAGAAAAGTCGGAAAGAAAGACGGAAAGAAAGAAAAGTAGGAAAGAAAGAAAAGTTAGAAAGAAAGAAAAGTTGGAAAGAAAGACAAAAAGAAAGAATAGTAGGAAAGAAAGAAAAGTTGGAAAGAAAGAAAAGTTGGAAAGAAAGAAAAGTCGGAAAGAAAGACGGAAAGAAAGAAAAGTAGGAAAGAAAGAAAAGTTGGAAAGAAAGACGGAAAGAAAGAAAAGTAGGAAAGAAAGACGGAAAGAAAGAAAAGTAGGAAAGAAAGAAAAGTTGGAAAGAAAGACGGAAAGAAAGAAAAGTAGGAAAGAAAGACGGAAAGAAAGAAAAGTAGGAAAGAAAGAAAAGTTGGAAAGAAAGATGGAAAGAAAGAAAAGTAGGAAAGAAAGACGGAAAGAAAGAAAAGTAGGAAAGAAAGACGGAAAGAAAGAAAAGTAGGAAAGAAAGACGGAACGAAAGAAAAGTAGGAAAGAAAAAAAGTTGGAAAGAAATAAAAGTAGGAAAGAAAGACGGAAAGAAAGAAAAGTAGGAAAGAATGAAAATTTGGAAAGAAAGAAAAGCAGGAAACGAAGACGGAAAGAAAGAAAAGTAGGAAAGAAAGATGAAAAGAAAGGAAAGTAGGAAGGAAAGAAAAGTTTGAAAGAAAGAAAAGTTGGAAAGAAAGACGGAAAAAAAGAAAAGTAGGAAAGAAAGAAAAGTTGGAAAGAAAGAAAAGGAAGAAAGAAAAGTTAGAAAGAAAGAAAAGTACGAACGAAAGACGGAAAGGAAGAAAAGTAGGAAATAAAGAAAAATAGGAAAGAAAGAAAAGTTGGAAAGAAAGAGGATAATAAAGAAAAGTAGGAAAGAAAGAAAAGTTGGATAGAAAGAAAAGTAGGAAAGAAAGACGGAAAGAATGAAAAGTAGGAAAGAAAGAAAAGTAGAAAAGAAAGAAAAGTTGGAAAGAAAGAAAAGTTGGAAAGAAAGACGGAGAGAAAAAAAAGTAGGAAAGAAAGAAAGGTTGGATAGAAAGAAAAGTAGGAAAGAAAGACGGAAAGAAAGAAAAGTGGGAAAGAAAGAAAATTTGAAAAGTAGGAAAGAAAGACGGAAAGAAAGAAAAGTTGGAAAGAAAGAAAAGTTGTAAAGAAAGACGAAAAGAAAGAAAAGTAGGAAAGAAAGACGGAAAGAAAGAAAAGTAGGAAAGAAAGAACAGTTGCAAAGAAAGAAAAGTAGGAAAGAATGACGGAAAGAAGGAAAAGTAGGAAATAAAGAAAAGTTGGAAAGAAAGAAAGAAAGAAAATTTGGAAAGAAAGACGGAAAGTAAGAAAAGTTGGAAAGAAAGAAAAGTAGGAAAGAAAGACGAAAAGAAAGAAAAGTAGGAAAAAAAGAAAAGTTGGAAAGAAAGAAAAGTAGGAAAGAAAGACGGAAATAAAGAAAAGTAGGAAAGGAAGAAAAGTAGGAAAGGAGGAAAAGTTGGAAAGAAATAAAGTAGGAAAGAAAGACGCAAAGAAAGAAAAATAAGAGAGAAAGAAAAGTTAGAAAGAAAGAAAAGTAGGAAAGAAAGACGGAAAGAAAGAAAAGTAGGAAAGAAAGAAAAGTTGGAAAGAAAGAAAAGTAGGAAAGAAAGACGGAAAGAAAGAAAAGTAGGAAAGAAAGTCGGAACGAAAGAAAAGTAGGAAATAAAAAAAGTTGGAAAGAAATAAAAGTAGGAAAGAAAGACGGAAAGAAAGAAAAGTAGGAAAGAATGAAAATTTGGAAAGAAAGAAAAGCAGGAAAGGAAGACGGAAAGAAAGAAAAGTAGGAAAGAAAGATGAAAAGAAAGAAAAGTAGGAACGAAAGAAAAGTAGGAAAGAAAGAAAAGTAGGAAAGAAAGACGGAAAGAAAGAAAAGTAGGAAAGAAAGAAAAGTTTGAAAGAAAGAAAAGTAGGAAAGAAAGACGGAAAGAAAGAAAAATAGGAAAGAAAGAAAAGTAGAAAAGAAAGACAAAAAGAAAGAATAGTAGGAAAGAAAGAAAATTTGGAAAGAAAGAAAAGTCGGAGAGAAAGACGGAAAGAAAGAAAAGTAGGAAAGAAAGACGGAAAGAAAGAAAAGTTGAAAAGAAATAAAAGTAGGAAAGAAAAAAAAGTTGGAAAGAAAGAAAAGTATTAAAGAAAGACGGAAAGAAAGAAAAGTAGGAAAGAAAGACGGACAGAAAGAAAAGTAGGAAAGAAAGAAAAGTTGGAAAGAAAGACGGAAAGAAAGACAAGTAGAAAAGAAAGACGGAAAGAAAGAACAGTAGGAAAGAAAGAAAAGTTGAAAAGAAAGAAAAGTAGGAAAGATAGACGGAAAGAAAGAAAAGTTGGAAAGAAAGACGGAAAGAAAGAAAAGTAGGAAAGAAAAGTAGGAAAGAAAGACGGAAAGAAAGAAAAGTTGGAAAGAAAGACGGAAAGAAAGACAAGTAGAAAAGAAAGACGGAAAGAAAGAAAAGTTGGAAAGAAAGACGGAAAGAAAGAAAAGTAGGAAAGAAAAGTAGGAAAGAAAGACGGAAAGAAAGAAAAGTTGGAAAGAAAGACGGAAAGAAAGACAAGTAGAAAAGAAAGACGGAAAGAAAGAAAAGTAGGAAAGAAAGGCGGAAAGTAAGAAAATTAGGAAAGAAAGACGGAAAGAAAGAAAAGTAGGAAAGAAAGACGGAAAGTAAGAAAAGTAGGAAAGAAAGACGGAAAGTAAGAAAAGTAGGAAAGAAAGACGGAAAAAAAGTACATAGCCAAATCCTCAAATGTATCATTTTTTTTTATCTCTTAATCTTCTGTTTGCTCTTCTTTTTTTGTTTTTTTTTTTACAGGTATCCCTTTTTAGGTATAACGTTTCTCTTTTCATAATTTCTTGCGACTTCAATTTTTTCATCAATGTTTTTCTTGTCTTAAAATTTTACGACATTCAACATCTTTGTTTTATTCTAGTTTTGCCAATGGTTACGCGCCCTTTTTTTGCTACCGACGCTTACAAACTTATAAACAAGCGCACACACGCACATTTGTGGGTACGTGCTTAAAATATGTATACAATGCCATACAAGTTCATATATATATATATATATATATATATATATATATATATATATATATATATATATATATATATATATATATGAGAACTTGTATGGCATTGTATACATATTTTTATGTATATATATATATAGATATATATATATATATATATATATATATTATATATAGATATATATATAGAATTATATATATATAATTATATATATAGAAATATATATAATTATATATATATAAATATATATGTATAAATATGTATATATATATATATATATATATATATCTAAAATATATATTAATACATATATGTGTGTGTGCGTGTGTATGTGTGTGTATATAAATATTTAAATATATAGAGAGATACATACATGTATGTATAATAACGTGTGTGTGTGTGTGTGTAATTTTATTGAGTTATTCTGGGGTCTTTTATGCTTTCATTTGTTTTCAAAACAGGATTTTATATTTTATGTCTATCTAAGCAGACCATTGTCTGCTGTTTTGGAAGGAAGGAAGGAAGGAAGGAAGGAAGGAAGGAAGGAAGGACGGAAGGAAGGAAGGAAGGAAGGAAGGAAGGAAGGAAGGAACAGAGAATGAAAAAGTAAAAACAAGAGAATATTTAAAAGGAGAGAAGGGTGGAAAGAAGAAAAGAAAGAAGAGAGAAAGAAAAAACGAATTATATAAAAAATGATGTTTGACATATGAAAGAAGCATTGGAGAATAAGGAGAATGATAAGAAAGAAAGAAAGAAAGAAAGAAAGAAAGAAAGAAAGAAAGAAAGAAAGAAAGAAAGAAAGAGTATTTGAAGCTAACAATTAGACGGTGAAAAGTAATTCAAAAGGAAGAAAGTCAAAAGAAAAAATGAAAATGGTCTCAAAATTAGAAAGAAAGAAAGAAGCGTTGGGGAATGAAAGAAAGAAAGAAAGAAAGAAAGAAAGAAAGAAAGAAAGAGTAATTGAAGCTAACAATTCGACGGTGAAAAGCAATTCAAAAGAAAAAAAATGAAAATGATCTCAAAATTAGAACGAAAGAAAGAAAGTAAGAAAAATTGAAAATATTTCAAAATTCGCAGAAAGAAAGAAAGAAGAAAAGAAAGAAAGAAGAAAAGAAAGAAAAATCGAATGAAGTCGCAAAATTCAAAATAGTAAAAAGAAAGAAAGAAAAATTATATAAAAAAAAAGAAGTTCATGTCTGTCATCTGCCTATTTTTTACTCTTTAACCCATACCTAACGATCACCTTCCATAATCCCTCCCTACAGAAGCCATTCCCGACCCAAATATTGGCCCTAATTACCAAGAGATACTTTTTGTCGAACTGAAAACGTGCTAGGATTTCTGTCTCCGAATTTGTCTTCTAGATCTTATCGGTAGAAGGGGGGGGGTGCCATTTCCGATTGCCCCGTTCTAGGATAGACTTTCATGATACAATCAGCATCATTATTGGCAGCAAGTGGATACAGATACAGTGTAACGGTAACGGGCCAAGGAAAATGAGAAGAAAATGAAACTGGATGAAAAACGAATAGACAGAGAGAAAAGGAAGGAAGTGGAAGATGAGAAAGAAAAGGAAAGGAAAAGGGGAAAGGAAGCGTTCGTGAAATGAGAAAGGATAAAAGAGAGAAAAGAGGGGAAGAAAGAAGAAAAGAAGGAGGGAGAGTGAACGATAGAAAAGGGGAAGATAAAGAAGATAGGATCAGTGAAAAGGTAAGGAAGAAGGAGAGAGGGTAAGTGCGAACGGGTCAAAGAGTGAAGAGAAGCAAAGAAAGAAGAGAAAAAAAAATGGTAGAGAGAAGAAGAAGGAAAGAAAGAAAATGGAAAAAGAATTTGAAAGAAAAAGTCGACAAAGGAGGTAAAGAAAAATATGAACGCACAAAAGAAATTAATTTCAAATGAAACAATATGTAGAAGAAGCAAAATGGACGTAACATAAAAAGTGTAAAAAAAATTCAGATTAAATATTAGGTTGGTGCAAAAATAATGTCGTTTTCTCACATAAAGTTGAACGTCAAAAAACGACATTATTTTTGCACCAACCTAATATATATATATATATATATATATATATATATATATATATATATATATATATATATATATATATATATATATATATATATATATATATATATATATATATATATTAAGACTTTTTTATGTTTATACATTCTTTTTTATAGATACAAATATTTAAGCAAATGCTCTGTTTACAATAAACAGTATTAAACAACATTTACCGGTCTGAATGTCCGAGAAATTGCCATGGAATATACGCGTCCTCCGACAGGAATCGAACCTGTATCCTATACAGAACCGCCATTTAGCTTGATGTGCTTTTACCGAGTATGCCGCAGAGGGGAGTTAGGTTAAAAACAGTAAAATCGACCTTGCTAACCTAACTCTCCTCTGTGGCGAACTAGATAAAAACTCGTCAGTCCGTATGACGGTTCCGTATAGGATACAGGTTCGATTCCTGTCGAAGGACGCATATTTTCCACGACAATTTCTCGGACATTTAGGCCGGTAAATGTTGTTAATACTGTTTATTATAAACAGAGCATTTACTTAAATATTTGTATCTATAAAAGGAATGTATAAAACTGTCTTAAAATAATTGTCGGACTTTGTCCATTTCATAATATATATTATTAATTAAAGAATATCAATAGGTAACATTCTTTATTTCATGAGAGCCCTAAAAAAAAGTAGTTCTCAATCTTCATGAAATTATTACCTATGGGATTTTAAGTGTTTGATATTCTTTAATTAATAATTTTGCTTTGTCTTTCGACATAGAGCTTTCCCTGGATCTATATCCTACTAGAAATTCGATATGGATTAATATATATATATATATATATATATATATATATATATATATATATATATATATATATATATAGTTTATGCAAACTTAGGTAATCCGTATGGGTAGACCCGAGGAGGGTGATATCCGGAGAGCTCAATGTAAAATTCAGAGCAGATATGTTTGAATAAAAACAGACCACGTTAAGGTTCCATGTAATAAGTTATTTCACCATAACCCCTTTAACAGGGCTATGGATCATCAGACTTTACTTCCAAAAATTGAAAGGGGTTATGGTGAAATAATTTATTACATGGAACCTTAACGTGGTCTGTTTTTGTTCAATATATATATATATATATATATATATATATATATATATATATATATATATATATATATATATATATATATATATATATGTTTTGAAAAATAAAAAATATTAAAAACAAAAATTCGAAACAAAATTCGTTTGAAAATGAAACGGAACTAATGCTTTTAAGTTTTTGTTTTCTGTTTTTGAAACATGGTAATTCCTGTGTAGCGAAGAAACCATATTTTTAAATCAGTTAATTTATAATATATATATATATATATATATATATATATATATATATATATATATATATAACAATATCCATTCAGTATAGCCATGGAACTCAGTGTTGGATTGATTGATTGATCTGTTTTATTGCACCTCAATCCAGGTGGATCATTTAATACCAAAAAAAGTTTTCAGGTGAATAATTTGAGTTATTTTTTTAGGGGAGGGGGGATCAGGGGATTATATAGAAGAAAAAATTCCTTTTCTGTGTTGGAGATAACATTCAGTTCATTTGCTGAACTAGAGGAAAAACTGAAAAGTTACCAATCCTCTAACTCTGGGCAGTGGAGACAGTAGAACAATT
>OZ010609.1:19195698-19208198 GCA_963932145.1 Acanthosepion lycidas | reverse complement strand
TATATATTTATATATCTTTCTATCTCTCTCACTATCTTTCTTAATCTCTTCTTTATCCCTCTATATCTATCTATATATATATATATATATATATATATATATATATATATATATATATATATATATATATATATATTTCAGTCTTTTCATTGTCTATCTATCTATCTATCTATTCCTGTAGGACGACGCATATTTTCTATGACAATTTCTCGGACATTCAGGCCGGTAAATGTTGTTAATACTGTTTATTATAAACAGAGCATTTACTTAAATATGTGTATCTATAAAAAGAATGTATAAGCATAAAAATGTCTTAAAATATATATATTAAAATATTAATATATATATATATATATATATATATATATATATATATATATATATATATATATATATATATAATATTGGTCATCAATGTATATATATATATATATAATATTGGTCATCAATGTATATATATATTCAAAAAATTGAATTTCTAGCTCTGATGAATTGGATCGTGATTACGATTCCAATGAATTAATTTATAACCCTGGAATATTAGTGTTTGAGACTTTTATTTATATATATATATATATATATATATATATATATATATATATATATATATATATATATATATATATATATATATATGCCTTAAAAGGCAAACCATTGTTTTGTTTACGTTTCATCCCGTGATCTATGATACTGGTTCTTCTTCTTCCTCTTCTTTTCCTGTAACCATTAGAAACAGCATTGTGTACTAATGGCCATTTACTTATACTTCATTGACAATCACAAAATACTGCTAATAACAGTACGATAATGGTAGATTCCATTGTTGTGAATGCAATCATAACTAAATGTTTACATTTTCTCAGCTGAGCTTTCATGGATACAAGTTGATTTTATTGATATGGAATTATTCTTCGAATAGGCAATTTATTATGCAGTTAAGCCAGTCATATAAAGTTGAAATGGTTTTGTTACTTTTATTATCAGTTTATTTGTTGACGTGAATCTTTTTATGTATCTTATTGGTTATCGAACTGAGGCTGAGGTTAGCCTACCGACAAACATCATTCAGAATTTAAGGTTTCTTTTTTAGAATTCTAGTATAAGACAGCAACCTCCAATTTTTAAGGGTGATTTTAGGGATTTATATGTTGTCTTATATGCGGAAATATATAGTACTTCCTCCTTGTATGCCCTTAAAAGAACTTCATTTAGTAAACTTCTACCTTGAGTGGCTCTTGGGCTTTTTATTGAGTGAACAATTAGTTACAAAAAGAAGTATGGTTCCTGAATGGAGTTGTTTTATGGGCATAAGAATTGTAGCTTTTTTACATTTTTTTTTATTCAGTATATTCCTAACTTTTGTCTAAGCTAATTGATTATTGAAAGTTTAGCTCAAGATAAAGGTTGTTGTGAATGCAATCATAACTTGATATTTACATTTTCTCAGCTGACCTTGCATGGATACAAGTTGATTTCATTGATATGGAATTATTCTTCAAATAGGCAATCTAATAAGAAGTTATGCCAGTAATATATAAGGTTGAAATGGTTTTATTATCATTTTATTTAATAATGTGAAACTTTCATGTACGTTATTGGTTATCACACCAAGATCGAGGTTAGCCTACCGACAAATATTACTCAGAATATAAGGTTTCTTTTTTAGAATTGTATTATAAGACAACAACCTCCAATTTTTAAGGGGTGGGATTTAAAGGTTGTCTTATATGCGGGAATATACAGTGTGTATGTATGTGCATGTATGTATATACCTATATATATATATATATATAAATTAATATGAGTAATAGGTTTTTCACTTAGCTGATTGATATTACCTTCAGGATCCCAACTCCAGAGTTTCGTAGACAGATCCTCCAGGGATTACACAGTTGACTCTTCAGGGGGTATCAGCAATATATACACACACCATATATATATACACACAATATATACACACATAATATATATATATATATATATATATATATATATATATATATATATATATATATATATATATATATATATATATATACACCATATATTTACATGTATAAGGCGAGCTTTGGATAAAGCAGTGTAAAAAAATATAGAAAATGTTCATGACTTTATTCTATACCTGTTGTATAAGACGACTGCGTATTGATTGTATAAAAATGACGTTATTGGAAATGTTACTTAGTGTATCCTCAGTTCTAAAGAAACGAAATAACAAAACTGATTCTATATAATGCTTTTCCTACATACGTCTCCTAAAAGGGAGACTATGTTTTTTTGTGTACAATTTATCACGTGGTCTCTTTCAAATACTAACTCTTTCTCTTCTTTTTCTATATCGCAACAGATACAAACAGTCAGGTGAACTAATGGACATTTATTTATACTTTATTGTATGATAATAGTACATTCCATTGTTGTGAAAGGCAATCAGAACTTGATGTTTACATTTTCTCAGCTGACCTTACATGGATACAAGTTGATTTCATAGATATAGAATTATTCTTCAAATAGGCAATTTATTATGAAGTTAAGCCACTCATATATAAAGTAGAAATGGTTTTATTATCAGTTTATTTGATAACATGAATCTTTTATGTATGTTATTGTTTATTGCACTGAGGTCGAGGTTTGCCTACCAACAAACATCATTCAGAATTTAAGGTTTCTTTTTTAAAATTGCAGTATATGACGACCCCCATAATTTTTAAAGGTGATTTTGAGGATTTAAAGGTCGTCTTATAGGCTGAAATATACGGTAGATGAATTCAGCTAGACTATATATCCAAATCATATTTAAAAAATAATTTAAATTTAAAATTATCTAGGTTTCTGTACGCGAGTTTGGATACATGTATGCGCATGTATATCTATATATTGTTATGCAAGTATATGTATGTGTGTGTGCGTCTGCGTAAACGTATTAATGTAAGCATATGCATACAAATTCAACAAATAAAAATTTAATTATAAACCTAATCTCCTACAATTAATACCCTAATGGCATTAAAGATACCACCGGATCGAATAAGAAAAACGTAATAATGGCCAAGTGAAGACATAGATAAATATTTAACTTATCATTTAAGCATTAAAAATTATTTCTGTAAAAAATGAAATACAATTGTCCTAACTCAGGAAAACACTAGGAAGCTCAAGAATTAAGAAGGACAGTGAATGTCTGGAAAACCGAAAGTCAAAATACCTGGAACTGAGAGAAAAGAGAAAAAGTAATAAAAAAAAAGAAGCAATAAGGAGTGAGTGTAAAATGAAATAAACACGACGAAAAGGACAAATAACGACGAAATTCTACACGTACGCACATGCACACAGACGGGCGCATGCGTGCACGCGCACGAACGCAGACATACACTATTAAAAAAAAACTTTCACCAATGAAAAGTGCATATATAAAAGAAAAATCGAGAAGTGTAAACAGTCAGTCTACGAAACTCGGGATACTGAAGGTAACATCAATCATCTAATGATGTTGGTAATATAAGGTTTTTGATGTGTGTTTATAGTTAGTAATATTGTTATTAATAGGCCCTCAAAGTACTTTCTACGTAAAGAATTATGTTAATTTAATTAGAGTGGCATTAGTAAAATTAAAGTTATGGCTATTTTTCCTGTGTAGATAGATAGAAAGATAGATAGATAGTATGTAAACAGGTTGAGATAGATAGATAGATAGATAGATAGATAGATAGATAGATAGATAGATAGATAGATTTGAACAGATTGAGATAGATAGATAGATAGATAGATAGATAGATAGATTTGAACAGATTGAGATAGATAGATAGATAGATAGATAGATAGATAGATAGATAGATAGATAGATAGATAGTATGTATGTAAACAGGTTGAGATAGATAGATAGATAGATAGATAGATAGATAGATAGATAGATA
This sequence comes from Acanthosepion lycidas, assembly GCA_963932145.1. Lineage (NCBI taxonomy): Eukaryota > Metazoa > Mollusca > Cephalopoda > Sepiida > Sepiidae > Acanthosepion > Acanthosepion lycidas. The sequence goes on along the minus strand of OZ010609.1, from coordinate 19,204,284 downwards.
GATTTGAACGGATTAAAGGAGATAGATAGAGAGATAGATTTGAGCAGATTGAAGCAGATAGATAGATAGATAGATAGATAGATAGATAGATAGATAGATAGATAGATATGAACAGACAGACAGACAGACAGAGATAGATAGATAGATAGAAAAAAACTTTTAGACAAACAGATGCATGTCTGACAGGAAAGGTACGTGACTGGCACAATATTTTACACATCCATCGACTCGTTAGACAAATCGTCCGCCCGTCTGTTGGTCGTCTTCGTTTAGATTCAACGGAGCCATTTGGTTGATTCATTGTGTATTTAAACTTTCTCATTTTCAAGCCAAAAATAAGTCTATGCTTTTTATGGATGATGCTGATGCCTGACTTAATGACTCTCCGTAAATAATTTTCTCGGTAGAATAGCTAACTAGATAGATAAATAGATAGATAGATAGATAGATAGATAGATAGATAGATAGATAGATAGATAGATGCATAATGAACAGATAGATAGATAGATAGATAGATAGATAGATAGATAGATAGATAGATAGATAGATAGATAGATAGATAATGAACAGATAGATAGATAGATAGATAGATAGATAGATAGATAGATAGATAGATAGTGTTATGGGACCTTACCCATAATAACATAATGGACTATTCCATATGTAGTAAATACTGCACCTCAAGAGGAAGCAGGGAGTTCAGTCCGAAGTCGGGCGATCGGCTGACCGGCTGACCGGTTGAACTCTCTGCCTTCGGGCAGGGAAGAACCCGAACGAGGCTACGCCGAAGGGCGGAGTCTCTTTCGTGGAGGTAAACCGACCCTGAACCCGTGTATACGGGTTCAAAGGTCATATTTTTGGCCGAGCCCACGGGCTCGGAGATCCCACGTTAAACCAGCCTTGTGCCACATGATGCCTTAGTGGGGGGGGTGACTAAATACCGTTCAGTCTGGAGTGAAGTCCGTCAGGTGTCAGTCAGTCAGTCACAGCGAGCGAGTCAGTCAGTCGAGTCAGAAGCAGTCCGAAACAGAGTCGCGTTCAGACAATTACTACAAGACATTGGAATAGTGATACTTGTTCGAGACTACATTGTTCTCTCTACTAAACCTGATTGTTCATACTAACACTCTCTACTTCTCTGTATATATTCCTGTTTGTAATATATCTGTGTTATTCCATACCTGTGTTCGAGTTCTTCATTATTGGTTCTACCTTGGACTATCACCGTGGTACAAGGAACCGGACCATAACAGATAGATAGATAGATAGATAGATAGATAGATAGATAATATATATATATATATATATATATATATATATATATATATATATATCCTTCCCATCTGAATTCTTTTGATCGTGAAACCAACACTAAAAGGATTGCTAACCAAAGCTCAGAGAGACACCTTTCACCCTCATCAAGTGCAGCTAGCTCTCAAACTGTTACTTTACATAGCTCCGCGGGAATATATATATATATTTTACACTGGATGTCGGAGTAAACAGATCGTCATCAATGTGCCAATATATTGCTATACTTTTAAAATAATAATAATAACGTATAAAATTATTAACAGTTATATGAGATCATTTTATTATTATTATTATTACAATTATAATAATAAGTATTATTATTGTTGTTGTTGTTGCTGACATTATATTACATGTGTCTGCCGAGAGGTGAGTACTGACTGTGATCCGGAGAGATTAAACTCCGCGATAATAACACATGTGGACTGTCGTTCGGAGTTTCCGTGGCAAGTCTTTTGCACTGTTACTTTATTTATCGACAGATCCAAAATGTGTAGATGGTCCGACACAAGCCTTCACCACTTGAAACAAATGATTGTTTTCTGACAAATAACATCAGTTTCATCTTCGAGCGTGAAATGAAAAGAAATATTCAAATCAGTCAAACATTTTTCAATTATCTAAACTAAAGCCATTTTAATATTTCATCCCAAACAAGCGTTTTGAGAATTTAGAAAACGATACTCAACTTTCGAAATTTCAATTTCAGACATCGAATTAATAATTATATTTGACAAATGTCTAAATTAGTTGTGCCTTCAATCAGAAGCTACCCTTGCAAATACACCGCCTTTAATCAAACTTCAGGAAGACAGTCGTAAATAGTCAGAAATTGGAGGTATTTTTCCATCAGAAATAAACTGTACAAAAAACTTGAACAAAGCGTTTGGAAATGTTATTTAATTAAACTAATGTTAAATTTCTTTCAGAAAATTATTTTCTTCTTCATTATTTTTCGTAGGTATTCGATTATCCGGAATTTTGAGTCATTCGAAAATATTTTTTCAGCCTCTGTCCTAAGGTGTCCGGATAATCGAGGAAGTACTGTATTTTCTTCTTACGTCCTTTTTTTTAATTTGTACTTTCTTTCTTTTTACTTATTTTTTTCTGTTTATTTCTTCTTTTCTTTTCTTCTCTATTTCTTTCTTTGCATTTGTTTACTTTACTATGCTTTGTTTAAGCATTCTTCCTTTCTTTCTTCCTTCTTTTCTCTTTTTTATTTCCTATTTTTTCGTTCATTTCCTCTTTTCTTCTGTATTCCTCTTTTCTTTTCATCTGTTTCCTTTCGATGTTTTTTTGTTCTTTTCTACCTTTGGTGCTTTCTTTCTTTCCTTTTCTTTACCATACTTTGTTTAAGCAGTCTTTCTTTCTTCTTCTTTCCTTTCTCCCTTCCTTCCTTCCTTTGTTCCTTCCTTTTTTTCTTATTTTTTTTCGTTTATTTCCTCTTTTCTCTTTTCCTCTATTTCTCTCTTCTTTGCATTAGCTTTCTTTCGTTGTTGTTTTCTTTTCTTCCTTTTCTGCTTTCTTCCTTTATTTTTTCGACGTGTTGTCGTTGGACTATATCCGCTGAAGCCGAGTGTAAGAATTTCACTACCTGACCCAGGGACTGAACAAACGATCACCATGTCACTGAATACACCCAACCCATGTTTATATTCCAAAGGACAAGCAGATGGTGAAATTTTGGTTCCTGAAATGACGCTTGTTCATTCCTGACTAAAGGCTTCCATATGGTGTTCATTTCTATGCTAGTCCTACTGACCGGGTTATTAGAGCATAACATGTGCGCTGTTTCTTTCAGTAGCCTTATTTTCTTTGGTTACTTTTTTTAAGCATTTCACTCCGATTACGCGGCCACATGATTAATAAATTCTTTTGCATTTTGTAACCCCTTTCACAAAGACAAAACATTACTACACCCTTGAAAATCTATCCATGGGAAATGTTCAGAGGAGCTCTATTCTTTAGTTCTACCAGTTCAGACCTTCAAAGCTAAGCTCCTCTCTTCTCTATCGCTATTTCCATGGCAAATGTTCAGACGAGATACATTCATTAGTTCCACCAGTTCAGACCTTTACAGCTAAGCCTCTCTCTTCTCTATCGCTATTTCCATGGCAAATGTTCTGATGAACTACATTCATTAGTTCCACCAGTTCAGATCTTTAGTGCTAACCCTCTATCGCTATTTCCATGGCAAATGTTCAGATAAGCTTCACTATTTATTTCCACCAGTTCAGACCTTTACAGCTAAGCCTCTTTCTACTCTATCGCTATTTCCATGGCAAATGTTCAGATAAGCTACATTCCTTACTTCCATCATTTCAAGATGGCTTCGCTCAAATCTTTCTATTATTGAGATCGGGGATTTGGCACCAGTTCCTTTGCTCTCGGCGTGTTTTTTTTTCCGAAAGAATAGATGCAGAATCGTTTCAGATTGTCTTTGAGTTTGTCTTTGAAACGCAAATGAACTATCTGTTAGAATTTGGCCAAACCAAAGTTGTTTTAGTAGTCTGCTACAAGAAATATGCAGGGTGATTAAAAAGTAACTCCTTATTTTTGCATGATGGACCCTCCTGTCTTGTAAAAATTATAATTAGACAGGAGAGTCCATCACGTAAAATAGGGAGTTACTTTACAATCACCCTGTATATCTATATATATAGAGAGAAAGGGGGATGTTGTATCTTTTCAATACCTACCATGTTGCATTTAATCAGAAGTTCATTGTTTCTGATACGATCATTCAGTTTGTTTTTTTTTTTTTTTTTTTTTTGTTTGTTTTTTTTTTGGGTGGGGGCTGCAAATGGTACGTAAGCAACGCATGCGGAAGTCATCAAGTTGATCGATGCGTCGTCGGTACAGAGTACAAAATTCGGCACCCATGAGTAGCGTTGTCAGTACTACTGACTTGTACACATCGATTTTCAACTTCAACAAACATGACCATTTCTTCCAAAGACTTTAAAACCAGCCTTTCCAATCCTGTACTTAATTTCTTCGTCTGCCTTAGCGTCTTTTGATAGAATGGAGCCAAAATAGGTGAAAGAGATTTCACTCAACAATGGGATCAACAGCTAGGAGATGGTTCCAGATAGACTGATCGACACATGGCACAGTGGATAAAGGCGTTCGTTAGATCCAGCTAGCCCGCGCCAGTTCTCAACCTGGTACTTTACATAGCTCCGTGGGATTTTACACGGGATGCCCGAGTAAACAGATCGTCATCAATGTGCCAATATATTGCTATACTTTTAAAGTAATAATAACGTATAAAATTATCAATTATATGAGATCGTTTTATTATTATTATTATTATTATTATTATTATTATTATATTACATGTGTCTGCCGAGAGGCGAGTACTGGGTGATATTGACTGTGATCCGGAGAGGTTAAACTCCGCGATAATAACACATGTGGACTGTCGTTCGGAGTTTCCGTGGCAAGTCTTTTGCACCGTTACTTTATTTATCGACAGTGTGGATGGTCCGACACAAGCCTTCACCACTTGAAACAAATCATTGTGTTGGTTTTCAGACAACTGCATCTAATTAGTTCCACACATATCCGGCTACTGTGAAATACTCTACGAAACAACATTAACTTTATCTTGACACTTGGAATGTACAAATGATCCAGTGACAGGACCCGAAAGAGTTCTGAGTTCAATACCTGGTTAAGGCAGTGGTGAATTTGGAGAGGTGAGTTAACAGGAGATAACTGATAACTGATAACCATTAGACATGGCAGATGGAACTAGAACAGTCTACCCCAGCGAGTGAAATAAAGAGTTTAGTTCGACATTCCAACCACCAGAAGAAGGCCGGAGGGTACAACGGCCGAACCGTTGTAATAAATATGGCGACAAAGATGAGGACAATAGTCCTTCCAATGGTATTTGTAGGGAAGCGAATGCAACGATCCCGACCGGATTTCCAATTCGGTTTCTTGTTAAAACTTCTTAAATATGGAAACAAAGATGAGGACAATAGTCCGAATAATGTAAATAATGGACATAATACCTCATCTCAGAAATATTGACAGATACTGAAAGGCCGAGACGTTGTAATAAATATGATGACAAAGATGAGGACAATAGTCCAAATAATGTAAATAGTGTACATAATACCTCATCTCAGAAATGTAGACAGATACTGAAAGGCCGAAACGTTGTGATAAATATGGCAACAAAGATGAGGACAATAGTCCGAATAATGTAAATAGTGTACATAATACCTCATCTCAGAAATATAGACAGATACTGAAAGGCCGAAACGTTGTAATAAATATGACGACAAAGATGAGGACAATAGCCCGAATAATGTAAATAGTGTACATAATACCTCATCTCAGGTATATAGACAGATACTGATGGACAAGTTCCGTTTCTTAAGCTGATGATGAGACCGGAAGCTTTTCATAGACGATAGAATTTGTTAACGATCAACTGTATATCCTCAAGGGCGTGGCCTACAAGTGTACATTTGTCTGCAAAGAGCAGATCACAAACATCGTCTTACTTCTTGCCTTAAAGCATTGTTATCAGGAAGAGGCAGCTGATGTTTCTGGTCCGCATAATGAGAAAGGAGGGCCTGGAGAATCTGATACTCACGTGTCGAATAGAGAGAAAGAGAGACAAGGGAAAGCAACGCGTGACATACCTTGCGGGCTTAAGAACGTGAATGACAGGACGTTGTCTGAGAGAGGTAAAAGAGGGACGAAATTTATTGAGAACTACAAAGGATAGGGAGAAGTGGAGAGCCACGGTTGCCTACGTCTTGAAAGGACACGGTACATAAAAGAAAAAAAAACTCTTGTTCTAAACTCAAATCTACACCTTTAACATTGTCAAATGCTGCTTTAAGCATGACAGAAAAATACAATTTAAATAAAAGAGGTTCAAGGTCACAATCTTATTTTGTTCTATTGGAGAGAACGAATGGTTTGGATACCCCTCCGCTGCATCTAACTGGTGCCATCAACCCCTGATTGAAAGACATGATCACAATAAGTATCCTTTCAGAAACACCCAGCTTCCTAAAGACGAACGAAATAGCATTCTTAAAACGGTATCAAATGCCTTAGTGACATCATCGAAAGTATTAAATATTAGGTTGGTGCAAAAATAATGTCGTTTTCTCACATATGTTACTATGTCAGAAAACGACATTTTTTTGCACCAACCTAATATATGCTTGTCATTATCTCGTGGTTTTTCCTGTAGCTGCTTCAAACTTAAAACCAAGACCACAGTGCTTCTTCTGCCAGCCCGAAAGCCATACTGAGATTCAGACAAGACAGATTCTAAGAAGCGTAGAAGTCTGTTCAAGATGAACCTACCAAGAATTTCTCCCAGCAACACACAGAAGATAGATACCTCTATGGTTGTCACATTTGCTTTTATTACCTTTATGCTAAAAGAGATGGAAAATAGAAGTGTCTTTAAACACCTGAGGAACTGATTTTGAGTCCCAGATTAAAGAAAAGCAATCACAAAGCTTACGAACCAGGAGATTGCAGTCACATTTGTATTTCTCTGCTGGTTTGCCATCGTTACCAGAAGATTTCCCGTTTGTCAGTTGTTTTATGGCCCTTTTTATCTCAGCAATAGATGAAGCAGCTGATAACCCTTCAAGAATTGGCTTCCGTGGTAACTTGTTGATAAGACTCTCGTCAGCATTCGACTCCATGTTTAGAACATTTGAAAAATGTTCTGCCCAGCGTTTAGAAGGTTTCCATCGGAAGAAAAGATTTGACACACGTCCAAAGACACCCTTTAGCTTCTGATGGAATGATTTTAAGTCGCGTCTATCAATAGTATCCTGCAATTCATGTGCTTCTATGTTTGTTTCATTTGCCGGAGTTGAAATTGCCATAGGTTTCTGGCTTTCTTGAATTCATTGCCCTTTGTGACATTGTTCTTTTCTGACATCCATTGACGATAGCACTTTATGTTTCATGAGCCATATATATATATATATATATATATATATATATATATATATATATAAATTCATGAATCATTCATACAAAAAACAAATACAGAGGTTAATGATCGTCGCAAACAATTCAAATAAGATACATAAACCCCGAACCTGTACATGAATATGATCCTCGTTTATAAATTTCAGTTGCATAAGGTCTTTTTCATTTTTACAAGCTTTCGTCTGTTCCTACAGACATCATCAGGTATGGAAATAGATTTTGTTCTTGTTTTTACTCTCAGTAATAAGAGGACAACGAAAATAGAGATATAATCCGAAAAATGCTATGAGAAATGTGTTATTGTTTTGGAACGTGCAGTCGCAACGCTGAGTTTGAATTTAAATTTTAAGGTTGTGCGTTTTTGTACAAATATAGCAATAAGAGAATTCTTTTTTACTCGTAGATTTTCCGTGAATATGGCATGAACTATATTGTTCAATAATTACAGAAATGTCACACTAATTATCCGAAAGTTGCACTTGGATCAGTTATTTTAATTTCAATTAAAAGGTGCAATTAATTTATAAATTCATGAATCATTTATACAAAAAAAATGATTCATGAATTTATAAATTTATTGCACCTTTATTGAAATATATATATATATATATATATATATATATATATATATATATATATATATATATATATATATATTGAGAGAGAGAGAGAGAGAGAGAGAAAGAGAGAGAGGGGGGCGTTCCAATAACTTAGAGTGTTTTTAAACTTAATCCACATTTAAAATCGGTCCAAGTTTATATATAGTATTAAGCAATTTTAAATAAATACTATATACATATATATATATATATATATATATATATATATATATAGTATTTATTTAAAAATGATAGCATAAGTATGTTATAACATCACTACAAAAATAGCCATTTTGTTTCAACACTAGTGATAGTGGTGCAAGTAAAATAAAACAAATTAGTGTTTTTGGTTACTGCAAGTTTATACCATCTATTCCAAACTTATATTCGGACATACACACACATATGTATATATATATATGTATATATATATATATATATATATATATATATATATATATATATATATATATATATATATATATATACACACATACATATATATATATATATATATATATATATATATATATATATATATATATATATAAAAGAAAGAACAGTGAGATATATAATTCGGTGTTCTTATTGATATTTTTTTTATTTTTACAAAACAGTGTGCAATGAAAATTTACAGAGCATAAATATTATAAATTAACTGATTTAAAATATGTTTTTTTCGCTACACAGT